>OX463764.1:11351128-11400385 GCA_949825005.1 Gasteruption jaculator | reverse complement strand
CTTCAAATCCTCAGACAATCAAAAAATTCGAATTTTCTTAAGACTCAAATTTTTACTTCCTCAAAACTTCTGTAACTCCATGAATTCCAAAACTTCGAAAATTTTATGATCTCGAAATTTCTGAAACTCCAAAAACTTTAAGTTTTCAAAACTCCTGAAATCCCGAAAATTCGAACACTTCGAGATTCCTGAAATTTCGAAAATTCTAAATTTTCTAATTCTTCAAATGTCGAAATTGCTGAAACTCCAAAAATTCTACTATTATAAAATTCCTAAAACTCCGATAAATCTAAAATTCGAAATTACTAAATTTTCAACAAAATCTACGTCCTAGAAATTTCTGAAAACCCGAATTTCGAAATTTATGAAACTTCTAAAGTTTAAAATTCTTGCTACAGTACGATCGCTCTACAAGATACCTTCGAGCTCGGTTTACAAGATACCTCGGGTTCCCCTTCGCTATCCACTACCCCCACTCCTAATGCCTCTTCGCCTTTGAATGTGGAGTCGCTCGCTCTATACAATGTATGTACCACGGAAATAAATGACAAACAATAGTGAGATCTATTTCTCTCCGGCGTAACAGGCCGCTGAGTGGGGGAACGGTAGTTTTCTTTTGTTTTCAGAATCATATTCCCCTTCGGTCCCTTTGGTATCTTGTAGAGCGATCGTACTGTACTTACAAATTCTAAAATCTGAAAGTTCCTGAATTCCCAAAAATTCTACGTCCTCAAAATTTCTGAACCTGCAAAGACTGTAAATTTTCCAAATTCCTGAAATCTTCAAAAATTCAATCTGAAAATCACCGGAACTCCAAAAATTCGATATTAAAAAATCCTGAAAATCTAAAAACTCTAAATTTCAGAAAATCTTAAAACCTTAGGAATCCTAAATTTTCAAAATTCCTGAAACCCCAAAAATTCTCATACTTCGAAACTCGCGCATTCCCAAAAATTCTAAAACTTCGAAATTCCTGAATCTCCAAAAACGCTCTCCAATCGCTCATGAACCCTAAGGCTTCCAATTGAGGAAACTATCTTGAATGACGATCCTCTTGAAGATGCTATCGGGGTTCCCGGGCGTCCTTTTCCTATTCCTCTCGGCGTCCAGGATGTACGCGACCTTTCCCCGGGCGTCCGCCTTCGGGATATCGCCCCTCAGCGCCAGCAACCTTATCAGATGATCCTCGGTCATGTCCGGGTACTTCTCCACCAGGGAGTGCAGGTCCAGGGACAGGATCTCCGAATCCTCGCAGCGCAGGACCTCCGCCAGGCGCTTGATCACGTCGAAAGGCGAATCCAGGCTCACGTTGGGCGCGATCCTAGAGAAGAAGCTCTTGAGCTTCTCCGCCTCGGCCATTATCTTGGAGGTGCAGGTGAGGCACTCGTCGTAGGTCTTCAGCGAGATCTTGCGCTGCAACATCGCGCTGATGTACCTCTTCCCGATGAGGTTCTGGGCCTCGTTGATGACGTACTCGAAGTTCCTCGCGCTCAGGTGGTTGTAGTCGTGGAAGTAGTCCTCCAGGGTCACGCAGATGGTCTCCACCGGGATCGAGGAGTTGAGCCACTTGGGGGTCAGCAACTCCTGGAAGTGCAGCTCCAGGTCCAGGAGGGACTCCTCCAGCAGGATGGCGGCGGCCTCGTCCCTGAGACTTCGGTACCCCAGCAGGAGGCTCTCGTAGCGGGTCCCCAGGTGCTCGTCGCCTCCGGGTCCCGGACTCCCGGGGCTCCAGTAAAGCTGCTTCATCTGCTGGGAGAGCTCCACGAACTGGAGGCAGTTGTTGACGATGGTGATCATGTGCTGGGTGAAGTAGGGCACCTGGCTGCGATCCTCGAAGTGCCTCGACTTGAACTCCAGGATGGCTTGGCGGTACATCTGCCCGTACTTGCCGAGCTGCTCGATGCAGAGCACCAGGGCCTTGGTGGTGAGCTCCTGCGAGATGGTCCTGCTCACTTGCAAATTCTGGTCGATCATCTGGAAGATGATCACCGGAGCGGCGGTGTGATAATAGGAATCCTGGCCCCCGGAGCACTCCGGAAGGCTTCCGCTCCACCAGTCGACCTTCTCGGTCTCCAGGGTTTTCCTCATCCACTCCTCGTAGTTCTGCGCCATGTTGCGAAGGTACTGTTCCTGCAGCTGCTCGAGCACCTCGGGGCTCATCAACGGCCCGAGCTCCTGGGTGTCGATGCTCAGCTCCGGGTGTCCCATCAGCTCGGGACCGGTGTAGGTGTTGAGCACCCACGAGAGGAGGGACACGTACTCGTTGCCCTCCAAGCCCGAGGCGATCATCTCCCGGAGGTGCTGCGACAGGCTCGTGTGGTACATTCGCACCAACTTGTCCACGATGTTGTAGGACGGAGGGAAGCAGGGTCCGCAGAGGGTCTTGGCCACTCGCAGGTCCTCGAGGATCAGCTGCCTGGTGAGCTCGAGGTACCGGACGAGCCACATCTTGTTGTCCACTCTCTCGTCGACCTGGGTCCCCTCGATGCGATTCTCCACCGACTTCTCCAGCACTCCGATGGCCAGGTCCTTCCAGGCCTTGGGTCGACCCGGAGGCAGGAACCCGGTTTGCTTCTTCCTCTGGAGAGCGAACCGGTCCGCCTTCTCCTCGCGTTCGATGATCCTGAGCACTGTAACGATGACTGTGGGTTCCTTTCGAACTGTGTTCAGGGTTCGACCGAGAACCAACACGATCTGCTTCTCCAGCAGCTTCGAGAGCAGCTCGACGTCCTCGAAGTAGGCCTTTAGCATGACTCGGTCGGTGCTGGTCTGGTTCGGAAGCTTATGCAGCTCGTACAGGAGGTCGTCCCTGGAGTTCTCCAGGTCCATGAGGCTCTGGTGCGCGTGCAGCAGCTTGCCCTCGCCGATCCACTGCTTCGTCTTCTCCACGCTCTCCGGAACGGTGAAGATGTGCTTGAGGTTCTCCTTGGCGGTCACGTACTGCGAGTGTCGCATGTTTTCGTCCTGGACCACCTGCAGCTTCGAGTTCAGCTCCGGAGTGGACTCGAACGACCGACCGATCTCCTCCAGCTCGCGTTTTATGGTCTCGATGCTCTCCAGAGAGTTTTGTAGCTGATCGAAGCCTACCTTCACTCCATCCAGCTGACTCTGCATGGCGGTTTTCAGCATGGTCTCCACCGAAGCTTTTTTCCGACCGATTCGACGTTTGTAGAGCTCCACCTTCTCCAGTTGCCCTGGTCGCTGTAGCATGTTGATGACGTGCTTCTTCGCAGTGGCCTTCGCCTCCTCTTCGGATTTCTGCAGATCCAGCATCTCGAGCCGGGGGTTCGAAGGTGGAAAATTGAACAAGATCAGATTTTTTTTAGCGATTTTCTGAAAATTGAAGATTTTGTAATTTATTCATTAACTTGTGGAAATTGTTGGATTTTGGAAATTTGGAATTTGTTAAAGTTGCGGGATTTCAAAATTCCTGGTATCATAAATTTTGTACGATATCAAAATTTGTAAAATTTCAAAATTTGAAGGAATTCTGATATTTGTGAAATATATGAAGAACTGAGGAATCTTGAAAACCGTGTAACTCCAAAATTTCTGGAATTTCGAAGCACAATTTATCATTTTGTGGAAATTGTAGGATTCTCAGTTTTTGGAATTCCTGAAATTCCAAGAATTTTAAAATATTGAAATTCCAAGATTTTAAAATTCCAATTGCACCAAAAATTCACAAATTTCAAAATTCCTGAAACCCTAAAAATTCTTGGATACCGTAATTCCAAGAATTCAAAAATTTTGAATTCTCCCTCTTTGCAAAGATTATCGCAATATCAAATATAATAATAATAATATACTTTTCCTACTATTACTACTACTATTACTATTATTATTACTACCACAACTACTACTACTACTAATATTAATAATAGTAATAGTAAATAACAGCAATAACACAATTGTTGTTGGCCAATTTACAAGAATCACAACGACAATGATAGAAACAAAAATATACAACAACGATGGGTACAAAAATCAACAACAGCAACAACAATACCATCAATAACAATAGCAACAACACAAATTGTTGCTATTGAAAAACAACAATTGTTGTAGTAGTGGTAGTATCAACAACATTAATAATAATAGTAGAATAGTAATAATAATAACAATGCGGATGAATTCAGTTTCCAAAAAATGCGAAAATTGGACTTAACACGTTGACTGCCGCGTCACCCATATTCGAGTGCCACCAAAGTTTCTGATCGGGCCGTGTCACCCATATTCGGGTGACGCTTATTTGACTACTTGCGAAGGATCATCGTCGGTATTTGAAAAGATATTCCACAGGAAGTAATAAAACTATTGCATTATTATGGGCACTCCTGGCCTGAACGACATTTCATTGGAATTATGCGCGGCAGTCAACGTGTTAATCAAGAAACTGAGAATAATTACCCTGAACGTGAAAGCCCCAAACTGGTCCAACTGCAGACTGCAACTGTTTGTTTACCATTCATACGTCACTGAGTCACGTAAAAACACCATGGACTCGCAAAAACACTCCCAATTCCGCCAAATTGGGTTTTAATACGTAAAGGCCCTCGCAGATGTCGCGTCGATCGTAAAGATTTCAATTTCTTTTTTTTGTTATCCCGCGAAATTTGAAACCCACTTATCGAAGATACGCATTTTCGAATTTCTTATCAATCGTACTTCCAATCTCCATCTCCAATTATCATTAACGACCACGATAATTAATAAGTATCAACATTAAAATTAAATCCAAAAGAAAAGAAAAACTATCGGAACCCGAAAACTGGATAAAATCGCGGTGAACGGAAATGGAGAAGAAAAAGAAAATTATCGAGTTTTTCTTTTTGGTTTAGTTTCTACAGAATTATCGTTATCTCTTTTATCGTAAAAAGAAAAAAAACAAACAAAAGGACACATAAAGAATGAATAAAGTGACTCGAGGAGGGGATTGAAATGGAGGAGAGTTCTATATTTCCTCAACCGTACCGCTCGGGGCGAAAGTAAAAAAGTCAAACGGGAATTCAATGTCAGTGGGTGGCATTCCGCTAATTAAAAGGACAAATTTTTTATCGGCATCGTCGGAATGATCTATCGTAACGCGCTGTTCCGATTATCGAGAGGAATTTCTCTTTTTACGGCGTCACAAGGAAACTCGGGTTCAATTGTCGCGCTCGAAACGCGCGCGACAACGAGAAGAGCGCCATCGCGACGAGCGGAGAAGGTACTAGGAAGGAATTCACGCGTTTACGAGGTTCGAAGGTTCCCCGTCAGGAGGCGGGAAGGTAACGTTTTTAAATAATCGTCACTTGTTTTTTTTTCTTTTTATACAATCTATATACTTATATATATATAATATACACACACATACGCGTGAATGCATACACACGGATGTGCGGGTAGAGTGCCGAGAGAGTGCGCCTATATATACATTAAATGGCGTGGGGCGTTGTCGTGGTGTCTCTGTCTTTCCCGTGCACTGCGATATCTGGCTCTGGCTCGGACTCGGACAGTCGCGACAATCCCAAGTGAAGAAAGGAGCAAAGGTGGTACGGGAAATTATCCGCTACGTGCTCCTCCAGGACGTGGGGAACGGAAATATTTACGCTCCGCCCGTGGCCAGCGGCGGTGTGACATCTCGTGCAGTGTCGCAAGGAACGGGGAACGAAGGAAGGAACGCAAATCAAATCAAAGGAAAGGAAAGGAAAGGAAAGGAAAGCGAAGCTGGAGAGGCTGACGTCGGGAGGCACGATAGGAAAACATTGGGATTGGGCATCGGCAGCATCGCGATCACGATGACGTTGACGACGGTGACAGTTGCGACGACAAGGACACCGACCGCGACAAGGAGCGTCGACGAGAAGACGGCAGCGGCGTAATACCAACCGAGGAATTCAATTGCCAGGGACTGGAAACGTAAAGTAACGTAACGTGAGTACGCGAGTCCGTGAGTCACTTACACACATTTTCCATTTTTTTTCTTTTCTCGGGTATTCACGCTCTCCTATATGCGTGCCGCGTCCGCATCCGCTTCCACCACCCTCGCCCTGTCCCAGGAGTAGTACTATTGATGATGGCAATAGTAATGGTGCTGATTATAGTAACAATAGTAGTAACAGTAATCGTAATTGCAACAGTAGTGGTAGTAGTAGTGGCAGTGGTAGTAGTAGAAGATTTGTATAGTGGTGGTGGTATAACAATAAGCAATTGTAGTAGTAGGATTGATAATGATGATAATAAGAATAACAATAATAATAATAATAACAACAACAACAACAATCACACTTGCTGTGTAGTAGGAATAATAACAATTGCAATTGCAGTAAAGGAATTAATACCGACCCCCAATCATTGTCACCGCTGAAAAGACAACAGTTGCAATTGCCAAAGCAGGGACAATTGCGATCGTGGAAGCTCCGAGGATCACGATTGCAATCGGCAGCGAAAACGGCAACGATTGCAATCGGCAGCGAAAACGGCAACGATTGCCATTGCAACGGTAAAAATGGTAATGATTGCAATTGCGACAGAGGAAATACCGTCGACCCTGATCGCCGACTTGGAAATGACGACAATTGCAATCGCTGAAACAGAGACAATTGCGATCTTCGAAGCATGGAGAAAGTCGCGACTGGAATCTGAAGCGAAAACGCTGCCGATTGCCATTGCGACTGTAAAAATGGTAACGATTGCAATTGCTATGGAGGATATATCATCTACCTCGTTCGTCGCTGCTGAAAGGACGATAATGCCAATTGGCGAAGCAGGGACAATTGCGATCGTGGAAGCGCCGAGAGTTGCAATTGCGGCAAAGGAAATATCATCGACCTCGATTGCCGCCGCAGAAACGACAACAGTTGCAATTGCTAAAGCAGGGAAAATTGCGGTTATGAAAACGCCGAAGGGTTGCGATTGCAGTTGGAAATGAAAACGCCGCCAATCGCCATTGCGACGGTGAAAATGATAATGATTGCGATTGCGACGGAGGAAATATCATCGATCCTGATCGCCGACATGGAAAATAACGGTCGCAATTACAATCGTAGAAGCAGGAAAAATAACAATTGCAGTTACGATCGAAGCAGGAACGGTTACAATGGTAATAGCAGCGATGGAAATAACACCTGCCTTGAGTGCCTCTGTGGAAATTGCAACAATTGCAATTGCAGGAGTGGGAACTATCGAGATCGCAGCGGCGTTGCAAATAACGATTGCGATTGCAATGACGGAAACGGGAACCATACCAATCCCGATAGTAGGGTCAATAATAATCGCAATTGCATCTGTGGAAATAATACTGATCGTGATTGCAAAAGCCAGGACTATACTAATCGCAGCTGGAATGCAGAGTGGAATAGGGAATGATAACAACCGCAATTGCAGTAGTGCAGTGGTGAAAGTATAGTATTTGTAATCTGTGAAGTCCCGGTGCCAGGAATTATACCAATCACAGTTGCAATAGTATTATGTGGATGGCAAAAAACGCAATTGCGCTATTGCGAGTAATACCAATCGTGATCGCCCGGAGCGGGAATTATAGCAATCGCATGAGCGGAAACTATTGCAATTGTAGTGGCCAAGAAATAAAATTGCGATAGTAAAAATGGCAACAATCGCAATTGCACACCAATCGCGATCTCAGAAGTGGGAACAATGACAATTGCAATTACTGAAGTGGGAATGACCGTGATCACAGTGGCAGGGGTAGTCGCACTTGCAATTTCAATGACAGCACTGAGGATAAGAATACTTGTAATTTCAGGAACGATACTAACACCGATAACGGTTGCAGGAGTGGGATTGATAACAGTTGCAATTGCTATGGCAGTATTCATAATAATAATAATAATAATAATAATAATAATTATCATTGGAAACGCAGCTGTAGTAATAATAATACTAATACCAATCTCAGTAGTAGTCTATAGTATCAATTGTAGTAAATTCTTCCCTTAAACCCCAATTAATGAATGGACAAAGACCCCATTGAAAAATACTACTACCACCACCTCTACTACACTGCTACACACACATGTATACACCATCATGGACTTCTCTCGTTGGATACAAACCCAACTTGGCCCACGAGAGGACTCCAACCCTGAATTCCTCGAAAATTATCTTTTCTTTTTATTTGTTTATTTTTCAAAAAATTATTTTATTCAATTTTCTCAACGTTGCATTATTTATAACAACAAAAAGCATCCCAGAGCACCCAAAACAAAAATAAAGGAATTAAACCTATGGAATCATTAAAGCGAACTCAATTTCAGACTGGAACTCCCTTCTTTCCCTGTCCAGATCCGAACTTCTGTGACTTCACCGAGGATGAGCAGCTGACTAGAGATTTTCTCCCCGGTACATCTAATATGAGCCAAGTGGCGACTGCCGGATCTCCAGGTGGACCTACTAGGACTACTCGGGACGGCTCGGTACATATCAAACGACTGGAACCGGTTGGCAATGTTCCTCTAGTGCACGGAAAGTCCAGTGGCAACCTCTCGGTTCTCAATTCCTCCCGGAGTCGACTTACGACTCATCAACGAAACCACAGCCTCGACTTCAGGTACTTGAAATTCTTTTTCCTCTTTGCAAAACTTAAGATTCCTAATACGCAAAATTGCGAATTCTTTATTTACAAATTCCAAATTCCAAACATGACGAAATTGAAAATTCTGAATATAAAAATTTCAAAAATCACAAAATTGAAAATTCGAAGTATACAAATTGAAAATAGTAAATTTCTAAAATTGAAAATTTTAAATTCAGAAATTTAAAATTGTAAATTTAATAATAAAATTACAATTGTAATTTTATATACAGGGTGGCTTTTTAAAAACCGAACACCTCAAATCATGTCAAAGGGTAAAAGTTCATAAGATGCAATCTGAAGGAATAAAAGAGGTGTTCGGTTTTTAAAAAGACACCCTGTATAGGATTTGCAAAATTCCAAATTTCAAATATCGCGAAATTGAATAATCCAAGTTTACAAATTTAAATTTGGAAATTCGATATTTAAAATTTGTAAAATTCGTAATTCAATATTTTCTTATTCGATATTTCAAATTCGTATAACTTTAAATTCCTAATTCGCAAAATTGGAAGTTCTATATTTAGAAATTTCGAAAAAGCAAAATTCCAAATTCCACATTTACATATTCGAAATTTCTAATTCGCAAAAGTGGAAAATCTACATTTAGAAACTCCAATTCCAAAAAGCGCAAAATGAAAAATTTTAAATTCCAAATTTTTCAAATTGAAAATTCCAGATTTGCAAAATTGGAAATTCTTTATTTACAAATTCCGCCCAATTTCAAAAATTACGAAATTGGAAAATCTAATTTTAGAAATTTCGAAAATGCAAAATTAAAAATTATATATTTACAAATTCCGGCCAATTCCAGAAATATATCTAATTCGCAAAACTGGAAAATGTACATTTAGAAACTCAAATTCCAAAGGTCGTAAAATTGCTAATTTTTGAAATTTCCCGATTTAAAAATGGCAAATTTAGAAAATCCTGCGGTCCCTATTCCAACTTCCTCTGTGCTAACAACAAAAAATAACTATAAATAAAGAAAATAACTTTTCGCTCCAGGTCGATGGGTATCCTACTACCGCCGGTGACGTCCTCGACGTGCAGCATCGGCACCTGCACCGGCACGACCACGACAACTTTGCATCATCGCAACCGCAGCCTCGACTCGGCCTTGCAGAGGATCCCCGAGGTCGACGTAACCCCCAGCCCGGAATGCGAGAACCCCAAGCAACCCCTAACGGTCGCGAAATGCGCAACCCCCGTGGCCGCGACCACCTCGTCCTCATCCACGACGACCTCCGTGGTGCCCATCATCAAGGGCCGGGGTAACCGGGAACGCGAGGACCTGGCCAGCCTCGGCTCGGACGACTCCGGCATCCTCTGCGGCTCTGACAGCGGCTGCTCCTCGTCCGACACCAACAACATCGCCACCAGGGAATCCAGCGTCGATTACCTGCACAGCAGGGAGAGCCTGGACTCGGCGTCCTCGCAAACCTGCGACATCGACGACGTCACTAGGAACTCTAAGGAGGAGGTGGCGACCAAGAACAAGGAGAAGCAGAAGGACCTGGAGGTTGAAGTGGAAGATATGGAGGTTCCAGGTCGATTCCGAGACCACCCGAACCTAGAGGTCGTGCCCTCGGATAATCTCAATCACGAGCTCGCTGGGGCTGCGATGACGCTCTGCTGCGGCAGCGGTCAGGCGGATCTGGACCTGGACCTGGACTTGGACGTGGACGAGAAGAAGCTGGAGAGGAATGCGACGAGTGAAGAGAAGGTGGTCCAGCCGAAACCCTCCGCGGGGTGTTTGCTGAGACTCTTCGAGAGCCAGATCTTCGATATGTCCATGGCGATCTCATATCTCTTCAACTCCAAGGAGCCGGGGGTCCAGAGTTATCTGGGAAACAAGATGTTCAGTTTCCCGGATCAGGATGTAGATTTCTATCTTCCCCAGTTGGTACTCATGTATATACAGCTGCACGACGTCACGGAGGTTCTGTACCCTTACCTGGTGCACAGGTATGTAATCAATCCCAAAATCTCTGGAATTGATAACGGTAAATGAGAAACGAAGTGAAAATATTGTTTTATTTAGCGAATTTGGTATTTTGCTTTTTATAATTTTGTACTTGGAATTTTGTGAATTTGGTACTTTCACATTTGGAATTTCCAAGTCTGCGAGTTTGGAATTTCCAATTTTGCGAGTTTGGAATTTCCAAGTTTGCAAGATTGGAATTTCCAATTTTACAAATTTGGGGTTTGTAAATTTAGAATTTTTAATTTTGCCATCTTGCCATTTTGCGTGGAATTGTCAATTTCTAAAAACAGAATTTCCTATTTTGCGAATTAGGAATCAGAAATTTTGCAAATTTTGAGTATCGAATTTTTATATTTACACTTTTAATTTTGAAAACGTGGAATTTTAAATTTTGTGATTTTGAGAATTTGAATTTATTAAATATAGAATTTGGTATTTGCGAATTTGAAATACGAATATCTAATTGCGAAATTTGGAGTTTTGCAAATTTTAAAAATCGAATTTCCAAATTTACCATTTCTAATTTGTCAATTTGCAATTTTCAATGTCGCGAAATTAGAATTTCTGATTGAAATTTCCAAATTATTTTTAAATTTTCAAATTCCCAAATTATTTTAAAATTTTCAAATTTCGAATTACTTATTTTCTGAATTTCATATTTCCAGGTGCAGACAATCTGCAGATTTCTCCCTAAAATGCGCCTGGCTGCTGGACGCATATAGTTCGGATGCGCACTTGCCGTCCAAGAAGAAATCGCACGGGACCAAACTGAAGAACCTGATCCTCTCCGACGAGCTCAGGTAAGACCTTCCTGGACCCCCCCCCCCTCTTTCTTTCTCTCTCTCTTATTTTTTTTCTTAACAAACAAACAATTTTCAGGCCAAAGGCAACCGACTCGATGAGGAAACAACATCAGCAACAACAATTGCAACACCAGCAACACTTGACCCGCACCTTGGGCTTATCCTCCATCAATCAAATCCCCTGCGGTTCGTCGCCCAACAAGAAGACCCACCAAAGATCCCAGTCGGACGCCACCGGGTTGTTTCAAAGCTTGCGTCGTAGCAACTCCGGTTGTTTCATCAACAAGGTCAGCCTCGGCGACCTGAGCTCCGGTCGAGCCTTTGATAACGGCTGCACCTGCTTCGACTCGTGCCAGGGTGTCGTCAACGACCTGCGTGGCGAGAAAACCGACTGCGTTTGTAACGTAAGTATTGTCGTGGGGCGGATATGGCCCATGATTTTGAGAATTCGATTTTTTAAGTATAGAATTTGGTATTTGTGAATTTGAAATTTCTAATATTTAAATTTGGTCCTTGGAATCTTGTGAATTTGGTATTTTTAATTTTGTAATTTCCAATTTTCCAAATTTACGGTTTCTAAATTTAGAATTGTGAATTTTGTCATTTTTTGAATTTTCTAAACATAGAATTTCCAATTTTGCAAATTGGGAATTTGCAATAGTCAAATGTAGAATTTTGCGAATTAGAAATTTTCAACATCTAAATGTGGAATTTGAAATTAGAAATTTTTGACATTTACAATTTTCAATTTATAAACCTGGAATTGAAAATTTCTGAAAACAGAATTCCCTATTGTGCGAATTAGGAGTCAGGATTTTTGCAAATTTTGAATATCGAATTTTCAAATTAGCAATTTTAAATTTGGAAACGTGGAATTTTAAATTTTACGATTTTGAGAATTTCAATTTTTTAAATATAGAATTTGGTATTTGCGAATTTGTAATTTCTAATATTTCAATTTGGTACTTGGAATTTTGCGAATTTGGGGTTTTTAAATTTAGACTTGTCAATTTTGTAATTTTTGGAATTTTCTAAACATAGAATTTCCAATTTTGCGAATTAGGAATTTTCAACATCTAAATGTGGAATTTTTAATTTTTGAAATTTACAACTTTCCAACTTTCAATTTATAAACCTGGAATTGCCAATTTCTAAAAACAGAATTCCCTATTTTGCGAATCAGGATTTTTGCAAATTTTGAATATCGAATTTTCAAATCGACAATTTTAAATTGGTAATTAAAAATTCACGAAATCCCAATTAATTAATTAATTCATTAAATTATTATATTTTTATTTTAGGCACCGCGATTGGCGCCAGAATCGGAATTCATCCGGGCCCTGATCTCGATCGGGAAGCTCCTGGGCACGATCCCGACGAAGGAGAGCAAGACCGTTCAGCTGGTGGCCGAATTGAACACCCTGAACCTAAACCTTCCGGCCAGGGTGTGGCTTCCCTTGCACAGCACGGTACCGCATCACATCGTCCGGGTGCCGCCACAGTACGCCGCGGTGCTGAACAGCAAGGACAAGGCGCCCTACATCATCTACGTGGAGGTACTCGAAGTGGAGGACCTCTACACCTCGCCCGTGCCAACCAAGATCATGGGCAGCTCCCTCAGACACACCAAGTCCGAGGAGAACCTCACCGCCGCCGAGGCGAACTCCAATTCGAATTCGGACTCGAACTCGAACGCGACCGCCACCGGGTCCTCCTCCAGCTCTTCCAGCAACCTCCAGACCCCAGTTATCAAGGCTAGTCGATTCACCAGCACCGGGGCCGTGGTAAAAGGTCATCATCCCACCGACGCCTATCCCTTCCACGATGAGGATCCGAACGACTGTTGGAGCCAGGAAGACGACGAAATTACGCAACAGGTAACGTCGTTACCGAGAGCGAATACCTGGTGGTCATTTATTGAAGATTTCGAAATTCGAGTCGAAAAATTATATTTAAGAAATTCGATTTTTAAGAAATTGGAATTCTTAAATTTGAAATTTAGAGAATCAGAAATTCAAATTTCAGAAAATTGTAATTATGAATCTTGGAATTCAATAATTCGAAATTTGGAAACTTAGAAATTTTAAATTCGAAATCACAATTGTGTATATTTCCAAATTCAGGCATTCCAAACGGCCAAATTCCAAAATTGGAATTCTAAAAAATTCATAATCTTATACTCGCAATATTCGAAATTTGAAAATAGTAGACTTTCAAATTCAGAGATTTCGTTTTGATTTTAAAAATGTATAATTTGGAAATTCCAAGTTTGCGTAATTAGTCATTTAGACATTCTAAATTCGAAAAATTCGAATTTCCAAGTTTAAAAATGTCAAATTTTATAATTTTATGTTCGGAATCCTCGAAATTTGAAAATCACATAACTCTAAATACACAAATTTGAGAAAATCATCACTTAAGATTTCAATTTTTAAATAAATCAAAATTCTGAAATTTGGAATTCAGAGGATCAGAAATTCAAAATTCATAAAATTACAATTTTGGAATTTGGCAAATAGTAATACGAAATTTCGAAAAATAATTCTAAATTGCAAATTTATAAAATTTGAAACTATAAAATTTACATAATTTCAATTACACAATTGGGAATTCGTGAATTTTTAATTACGAATTTCAAATTGTTCAATTTGGAATTTTTCGAATTTCTAAATTTAGAATTTGCAATTTTGCGAATCTCGTATTTCTGATTTAGAATTTCGAATTTTATGGTCTTCGATTATCGAATTCTAGGAATTAAAAATGTTTAAATGCTCAATTTGTTAATCCGAAATTTACGAATTACAAATTTCTGATTTAAAGTTTCAAATTTTACGGATTTGGAATTTTTAAATCTCTAATTTTGTAATCCGGCATTTGCAAATTTCAAATTTAATATATATGTAAAAATATTAATTAATCAAAAATTCGCAATTTTTCGAATTCCAAATCTCGAAATTCGTAATTAGAAATTCTCAAAATATAAAATTCTAAATTTAAAACTTATAATTGAAAATTCACAAAATCCCAAATTCGAATTTAAGTAAAAAAAAATAAACACTACAATTTCTCTAATCTCCGGATTCGGCTTTCTTTCCCTTTTTCCCAGTACCTACGCCTGAGGAAACCGAAGGACCGAGACACGATATCACAGTTGAGCCAGGAATCCTCGGACAGCCGGGAACCGATCTTCGTGCCAGGGGACATCAAGAGACGACTCAGTGAGATGGCGTCGACCCCGAACGCTACCTTCTCTCATGATCCGGAGGACCCTTCGGCGGCGGTGCTTAAGGAGCCCTGGGAGCTAAAGCAACGTAGGATCAGGGCATCCAGCCCCTACGGGCACCTAGCTAACTGGAAATTGTTGGGGGTGATCGTCAAGTGCGGCGACGACCTCCGTCAGGAGCAATTGGCCTCGCAGCTGCTCTCTATGTTGCAAAGAATATGGCAAGAGGAGGCCGTCCCGCTCTGGTTGCGACCCTATAAGTGAGTTTTAGAAAAGGTCCCTTCAAGATATTTCAAATTTCGAAATTTTTCGTATTTGGAATTTCTGCATTTCCAATTTTGCAAATGCGGAATTTCTAATTTTTCAAATTTGTAATTTTCCGATTTTGAAAATTTTAATTTTCGCAATTTCTTTAACTACCAAATTTCCAATTTTATCAATTTGGAAAGGCGTAATTTGTGTATTTGGAATTTCCAAAATTCCTATTTTGCAAATTTGGAATTTTCTTTTTCGTTAAGTTTGAATTTTCTACATTTCTAAGTTTGGATATTTGGAATTTTTCGAATTTGGAATTTCGAAACTTGCAATTACGAAAATTTAGAATTCGGAATTTTGCGAATTTCTAGTTTGGAATTTTGAATGTTTCAAATTTGGAACCTCTAAATTTTCAATTTCGCAAATTTGGAATTTAGAATTTTTTGAATTTGGAGTATTGCGAATTTCTAAACTGGAATAATGAATTTTTCGAATTTAGAATTTCTAAATTTCCAATTTCACAATTTTGGAATGTGGAATATATGGTTCATTGAATTTGGAATTTCCAGGCTTCTAATTTTTCAATTTTTCGGAATATTGAATTTGGAATTTTTGGTTGAATTTTAATTTTTTATTATTGATTTTATTTATTAATTTATTGATTTTTTTAGGATCCTCTGTCTTTCGAACGACAGTGGCTTGATCGAACCGATTCTGAACACGGTGTCGCTGCACCAGGTGAAGAAACACTGTCAGCTGACGCTGCTGCAGTACTTCGAGCGTGAATTCGGGCCCTCGGACTCCGAGGGCTTCTCCGTGGCCCGCAGAAATTTCGTCGAGAGCTGCGCCGCCTACTGCCTGGTCAGCTACCTGATCCAGGTCAAGGATCGGCACAACGGGAACATCCTCCTGCACAGCGACGGACACCTGATACACATCGACTTCGGCTTCATCCTCTCCACGTCTCCACGCAACCTCGGCTTCGAGACCAGCCCCTTCAAACTCACCCCCGAGTTCGTCGAGGTTATGGGCGGCAGCCAGTCCGAGACCTTCCAGCATTTTAAGAACCTTATTCTCCAAGGTCTCATCGCCGCCAGGAAACACATGGAGAAGATCGTCAACCTCGTGGAAATTATGATCTCGGGTAAAGATTGCACTGAGATTAAATTTAAAAAATACAATGCTTGAATTCTTCAAAATTGTAATTTCAAAATTCGGATTTTCTAATATCTTTCTAATATTTATTCAAATTTGGAAATTTCCATAATTCCAAAAGCAGAATTCCAGAAATTAATAATTTAAAACTCAATTTTTAGTAAATTCTAAAATACAAATTTCAATTTTAAAGATAATTGATTTTGGAATATCCAAAATCAGGGATTTCAATTTCCAAAATAACAAATTCAAATTTGTAAGTTTATAAAAATTTTCAAAAATCAATAATTCAGAAATTAATATTTTTGAAAATCCAAAATCGAGATTTTTTTTTCAAAGATAATAAATTCATATTTGGAAATTTCCAGAATTCAAAAAGCACAATTCCAGAAAATAATGTAATACTCAATTTTTGGTAAATTCAAAATCAGAAATTTCGATTTCAAAAATAACAAATTCAAATTTGGCGGTTTATAAAAATTTTCAGAAACTAATACTTTTGAAAATCCAAAATCGGGAATTTATTTTCAAAGATAAGAAATTCAAATTTAAAAATTTCCAGAAATCAAAGATGCGAATTTTGGACCCTCGAATTTTGTTACTAAAAAATTTGAAATATCCAATTTCAAAAATTGCGATTTTCGATTTGGAAAATGTCCAAAAACAAAATTCGAAATTCCGGAGTTTCGAAAATTCCAAAATCTATGTATCGGAAATTCTACGTTAAAAAAAACTGTCTTTTAAAAATAAATCTCATCTCTTTTGCAGCATCCCAACTGCCGTGCTTCCGAAGCGGCGGTGCAGCGACGGTGCAAGGTCTGAAAAATCGGTTCCACTTGACCTACACCGAGGATCAACTGCGTCGCCACGTGGAGGACCTGGTGGAGGGCAGCATCCACTCGTGGTCCACGAAGTTGTACGACCGGTATCAATACTTCGCAAACGGAACGCTTTAATAAAAAAAAACAGAAAGAAGAAAGAATCATTCCAGAATTAAAGAATTATCGTTATCGAAATTATCGTCGATTCCGATAACGCGAAGAAACAAAAAATACATAATAATGATAATAGTAATACTAATTAGTTGGCAGGTAAAAGAAAAGACAATTCGGGGCGAGCATCAGAGAGACCCCCTTTTTTTAAATGACACGAAGAAAATGAAGTTGAAGTTGAGTTGAAGTTGAGGTTTGACTGAATGTTTTTTTTTCCTCTTGTGAATTAATTGTAAAGATAAAGTAAAGTAACTTTAGTAAAAATTGATAAACAAAAGAAGACAACAAAGAGAGAGAGAGAGAAATAAATGTAATTCGTTAAAGGTGCCTTAAACGATCCGTAGAAAAGAAGAAAAAAAAGAGAGAGAGAAAGAAATAAAAGTTAAGTAATTGATAAATTAATGAATAATTCAAATTAAAGATGAAGGGAGAATCTTGTCGCTTCGCGTGGGTGGGAGGACTTTTTCATACGTATAAAAAAAAGTAATAATTATAGTAACGGAGAATCAAGAAAAATTTCAATCCGATTTTACCGAATTTCCGGTGAAAAGAAAAAAAAATAAATAAATAAATGCCAAAAGAGAGATAAAAATATAATTCTGGGGAAATTTTGGAAAATAAGCTTTTACTTTTTTGGTGGAAAATCTGGAAAAAAGAGACAATCTTCGTCCCCCAAGAAAAAAAAATTCCGGGATTTTTTTTAATTCCCGAAATTCGCACTATCGGTTTTCCGAATTCGAAAAATTCGAAATTTTGAGTTCTAGAAATTTTTGAAATCCGAATTTCCGATTTTCTGAATTTTTTGAACCCGAGGGACTCGAAATTCAGATAATTTTTTATGAAAATTCGAAATCAGGGAATTTTTCCAAATTCAAATTTGTGGATTTTCGAAATTTTCGCGAATTTGGAATTGTCTGGGAATTTTTCGAATTGGAAATTGCAAGTTGCAAAATAAGATTTTTGTTCTCAATCAAATACTCAAAATTATGAATAGTTAATTAAAAAAAAGAAGAAAAATGTGTAAAAAGAGACGAAATCGAGATTTCTTACATATTTCGCAGCTGTATAAAAAGGGATTTTAATATTATAAATTGATTATTATTAAGTATCATTATTATCACCATCAGCGTCATCATCAATATCATTAATCGTTATCAGGAAATTAATTGAAATGATTTTAATGGAGGAACCTTTCCGAAATAAATATATATTCAAAAAGAAAGTTATTTAATATTTAATATTTTACATTTAAATATATTTTGTATTTTATTAAATACAAAGTGTAGTTAAATAAACGAAAAAATATTAAATAGAAAATAATAAGTGGCAAATTGATCGATAACGAATCCATGAAAGTACGAATTTCTTCGCTTGCCGATATTTCAATAAATATCCTCCGATTTCTTTTAATCCTTTTTTTTAATTATTTTAAATAATTACAATAAATAAATAATTGTAATTGAATTTCTTTTATTGTATCCACGAGACGTAGGTGAAACTATCTGGAAATTATTTGTACATATATTACATGCGTGTGTGTGTGTGTTTGCGCGAATGAGTGAGTGTATATATATAATATATATATGATACATGTATATTATATATATAAAAAAGTAATTAAATATGATAATTACGGTCGTGTATAAAAAAAAGGAGAGATTGGAAGAGCGTGAACAAAAAAAAGAAAAAGAAAAAGACATCGAGATGAAGAGAGGAAGGACTCGATTTTCGCAGTTGCGTTGGTATAAACAAAAAAAAAAGTAACGTTTCGTCCTAAAATCGGAATTTTTTACATAACGATATTGTTAATAAATAATAGCGCGAAAGAGAGAAAGAAAGAAAGAAAGAGAGAATTAATTGATGGATGAATGAATGAATTAATTCATTAATTATTCTTACTTCCAAGTGTCTTAAATAATAATATTTCTTCTCGTATTCTTAAAATTCATTAACGACTAATAGTAATAATATTAAGAATAATATTAATATTAATATTAATAATAATAATAATTATAATGGTACACAGAGCATCGACTCCTACTTTTTTTCATTCGTCTTTCCGAAATATCCTTAAAAAAAAAGCATTTCATTTTTTTCCTCCTCGTTTTTTCTTTCTTTCTATTTTTCTTACTTTTTTTCGTAAATATTAATATTTAAACAAACGCTCCTCCAAGTACTAGCCGCTACTCGCGTCAGTCTCTTTGAAATCCGCAATTTCGGGATCGATGGGATATTTTTGCTTTAGTTCATTTTTAAACGAGGCTCCACCCGGGTGGGTCGTATACGCCCCACGCTCAACAATTTTTCTGCTCGGAGAAAAATGGTGGGGCGCATACGACACACGACTAATCATTCGGGTAGGAGGGAAAACGTGGGGCGCGTACGACCCACGACCGATCCTTCGGCCTGGGGAAACATCGTGGGCGCATGCGACCCACGGCCGATCGCCTTCGGTCGAATAAGGCGATTCTGGGGCGCATACGACCCACAGTCGATCGCCTTCGGTCGAATGAGGCAATTGTGGGGCGCGTACGACCCACAGTCGATCATTCGGCCTGCGGAAAAATTGTGGGCGCATACGACCCACGGCCCATCGCCCTCGTTCGAATGAGGCGATTGTGGGGCGCATACGACCCACGCGATAATCGGGAACCTGGTCGTTAAATCCGGGACAGCTGTTGGAGGAGGTTCGAGGGCAGGATGGACTCGATCTTCTCGAGGACGTAGTGGAAGGGCAGGGAAAGCCAGGATAGCATGGACTTGGCGACGATGCCCATTGTGTCGGGGTACTGGTGGGTGAGGAGGGCCAGCAGGGCCGTGAAGGAACAGAGACCGGCCGTAAAGAGGATGAAGAAGGGCAGCTCCTTCTTCGGGTAAACGCTGACGTCGTGGAAGGCCGGTAGCAGCTCCCGGTCGGCGCACTCCGTGCAAGTGGGGTAGGGGTAGAAGAGGTGGCCCCGCTCCAGGGGGTAGGGCAGCATCCGGAAGGTGCCCTCCCAGGTGCAGTGCAGGAGGTTCAGGGCGCCCTCCATCTGCTTCCAGTGGGCGAGGTGGAAGAAGGAGTAGGCGATGGCCTCGCTGTCGCCGCGCTTGAGCACGTGCTCCGGGGGCAGGATCAGGGCCTTCGTCTCCAGCAGGTACTTGGGCACGTGGGGATTGAACTCGACCGCGCGATGGATGGCCTCGACCGCCGACATCTCCAGGCTGGTGAGCCCGCGCTTGCTGGCCACGTCCGGCGAGAACTTGTCGGCGACCAGGCGGGCCTTCAGGAGGGCGGCCGTGTAGCAGATGGTGGCCGACTTGGGCAGGCTGATGTCGTCGTACTTTGCCAGCACCGCCTGCACGTCGGCGTAAGCCTGCATCTCCAACAGCGCCTCGATCAGGTTCTCGTGGATGTTGAGGACGTTCATGATCGGCGGCACCTCCTTGGTGAGGTCGCGGAACATCTTCACGGCCTCCTTCAGCTTGCCCAGCTTCCGCGCGCACATGGCCAGCCGCCGCTTGATGTAGATCAGGACGTTCGTGTCCCTCCGGTGGATGGCCTCCGCCAGGGAGCCCTGGTGCTGCGTATTCTGCGAACGACGGTAGTTGTTCTCCGCCACCTTCAGAGCTTGTTTCAGGATCTTCTCGGCCTCCAGGATCGTCGTGGCCTCCTCCTCGGCAAGGAGGATGTAAGCCGGCGCGCAATCGGGGTTCCTCTCCAACGCGCTCCTGGCTGCTTTGATCCTTACCTGGAACAAAGCAAGGGAATGTCATTCTTGGAATTTGTAAACATTTTTTTATTATTTACTAATGATAATAATGATGATGAAGATGATGATGATGATGATGATGATGATGATGATCATCATAATGATAATGATAATGATAATGATAATGATGATAATCATAATAATAATAATAATAATAATTTGAAAGTTGACAATCAAACAAATTTTGAGGAACTTCTGAAATTTCGTGAAACCAAATTTAATAAATACAAAATTTCGAAATTTCTAAATATCGATTGTTCCGAGATTTCCTAATAATCCTACAATTTCAGAAATTTCAAAATTCAACAATTAAAAATTCCAAAATCTTAGAATAATAATGACAATTTTTGTTTTTATAATTTGAAGAAATTCAGGAAATTCTGGAATTTTTGAGAATCCAAAATTCCCTAAAGATCCGAAAATTTCAGAAAATCTTCAAATTCAACAATACTAAATTTGGACCAGTTCAAATATCGTAATTTTGTTCTCTTTTTCGAAATTTCGCAATCTTCCAAATTTTCTAAAAAATTTTAATTTAGTAAAAATTCTAACATTCCAGAAAGTCCAAATTCAATAATTAAAAATTCTGAAAAATTCGAACATCTTGATTTCTTCTTTTTTTCGAAGTTTCGAAAAAGAAACTTCGAAAGAATTCTCAAATTTTTCCAAAAAAATTCGAAATTTTCTTATTTTTAAAATTGAATAATTAAAAATGCTGAAAAATTCGAATATGGCGATACAAAATTCCATATTACAAATATCGGAAGCACCATAATTTGAAATTTCAAGAAAAATAAAAAATTAGAATAATAATCTGGAATTTTCGAAAACCCAAATTCGAAATTACGTATTTTTTAAATTTCGAATTTTCCAATATTTTCTAAGAATCCAAAAATTTCAGAAAATTCGAAATTCAATAGCATAAAATTTGGAACAATTCGAATACCAATTTCTCTTATAATTCGAAATTTTTAATTGTTTTATATTTCGTGAAAATTCTACAATTCCAAGAATTCGAAATCCAATAATTGAAAATTCCGAAAAATTCGTGTAAACCAATGAAATTAACTCAAAAGTCAATAATACAAATTTCGACAAGTCTAACATGGTAGAAATTTTACATTTTTAAATTGAAAGAATTTCAAGAAATGTTAAAACATTTGTAAACCCATATTCAATAATTTCAACAAAAAAATTTTTTAATTATTTAGTAATGATAGAAAAAAGAAAAATTGAGATATTTTAGGAATTTCGAATTTTGCTAAATTATTTAAAAATCCTAAAATAAGAATTCCGTTGTATTTAAAATACTACGGAATTTATTGAATTTCGAATTTCGCTAATTTTTCTAAAAATCCTAAAATACTCCTAAAATCCTAAAATCCTACAAAATCTCATTTTTTCCTTTTTTTCTATATATTCCGATTTTTCTAATTTTCGTAAAAATTTCGCAACTCTAGGAATTCGAAGTGCAATAATTAACTTTCTCAAAAATCTTAATATAACAATTGAAAATTCAGTAAAACAAATTTCGGAAACGCAAAAAATTTGAAAACTTCGCTTTCAAGAAAAACCAAGTAAAAGCGAACCCTTTCAATTTCAACAATAACAACAACAACAATAATAATTATACCACAGGGTTCCTTTCCCTCCACGCCGTTTGCATGATCTCGTACTCGGCCTTGCCGTTGTCACCTTCGCAGGTGAAGAAGGTCTGGTGGTCCTGGGCCGAGAGGTTCATGTCGTAGTAAGTCAAGGGCTCCTTATTGGTGGCCCAGTAGAACCTTTGGTACTCGGCTCCCCGGAACAGGTTGATGGGATTGCGCCAAACCTTGCACTCCGGCACGTTCTGCTGGCCCCCGGATCCCGACCCCGACCCGGACCCGGACCCGGACCCCGATCCCGAACCCGAACCCGAGGAGGAGCTCCCGTTGGGGCACCCGCCGCTACCGCTGCCGCTGCTGCCGGTGTCTCCGGTGCCGTCGGAGCCGCCGTTGCCGGAACTACCGCTTCCCCCCGTGCCGTTGCCACCCCCGATCCAGGGCGAGATGTGGTTGAGCGACACCTGCTCGATGAAGGACATGCCGTACTTGCGGAAGTACCACCACTCGAAGATGAGGATCAGCCCGGAGATGAGGGAGGACGTGCCCGTGAGGGCGACGTAGAACTTGGGGGTGAGCGTGCTCAGGAACATGGTGGAGTCCAGGAAGCTGGTGAAAAGCAGAGCCATTTCACCCGGATGAGTGCTTCCTTCTTCTTCCTTTTTTTGGTTTTATCGTTCTTCTTCTCCTCTTTTTGGAAATTTCAGTTCGTCCTCTTCGAGTTCATTACCGGAGTTTGACTGGAAAGAAAATTTGAAATTTCAGAATTTTGCGAATTCAGATTTTTCTGTATTGTAATTTCAAAATTTTGAATTTCAAGAAAAATTCAATGTATGCTATTTTTATAATAATAATAATAATAACAATAACAATAATAATAATGATACTGATAATGATGATAATAATAATAATAATAATAATAATAATAATAATAAAATTTTGAGAATCCAAATTCAGCAGATCCTAAATATACGAAGTTTCTAAATTCCAGAAATTTCCGAGAATTACCAAATCTCCAACAATTTGGATTTAGATGAAACAAAATTTCGAAATTTTCAATTTCAAGAAAAGTTCAATGTATGCTATTTTAATAACAATGATAATAATAATAATAATAATAACAACAATAATGATAATAATGATAACAGCAACAACAGCAATAATAATTATAATTATAATAATAATAGACAATCCTAATAATACCAATTAATAATAATAACACTACCAATATTGTCAAAAACAAGAATAACAAGAATAACAATAACAATACCTAACCAAGCCATAGGGACTCTCTAGGATCCCACATTTCAGAAAGGATGCGAAATCCGCGGAACCCAGTTCGAAAACAACAACAACAACACTCGCCTTGGGACTCTAAATCCAAGATGGCGGCGAGTCGATGACCCTATAAAAGTTAGTAAACCTCGACTCGAACTCTGGAGATCGAATTACTTGGTTTCTTATTAACCCCATCCCCTTCCGCGGAGTTTTCCAAAACTATCGGGCTCTTTCTCGAAAAAGGGGAAGAAAAAAGAAAAAGAGAGGGAGAGAGAGAGAGAGAGAAAAATGAAGGGAAAGAGAGAAAGAGAGAAAAAGGGAAGAGGAGGGGGTCCTTCGGCCGCCATCTTGGATCCGCCATTTTCAATCAGCGATTGATTGATTTCGCGAATCGCAAGGAAAATCCGCAGGCCGCAGCGGCTCCGAATTTCTCCGCAAAGAAAAAGCGCAAAATTGGAAAAGGGACAACTTCAAGTCGCTTCGAGTGGAAATGGTCGCGCCGCAGGGTCAGGAATAGCCGCGGGTGAGTGAATTGATCCGATTGTGGTCCCATTAGGGCCGGTTCCAGGCGAATGTTACTCACGTCAACGGAAAGTAGTATGACACACTATAATATATACTTACGAGATAGCGGTCGTCCCATGTTTAGTTTTTTTTTGTTGCGAGGGGTGTATCGGAATTCGGGTACCGCATATGTACTCGGAGTCGACACCGGTCCCGCGGAAGGAGAATCGGAAATTCGAATTGGAGTTTGAGTTTCCAAATTTTTCAATTGGAATTCGATCGACTGGAGTTTCCGTGTCCTATTCTATCGCACCCCGGTCGGATGAGTTCGGAGTTCGGGTTCTAGGTACGAGCGTGTATATGTGTATGTATACATGCGCACGTGTGTGCATGCGAATGTATGCATGCGCACGTGTTTATGTGCGCATGTATATATGCGCGCGTGCATTTGCGAATATATATACATGCGCTCGTTTACATATGCGTATGGATGCATGCGCACGGGC
The DNA here is from genome assembly GCA_949825005.1 of Gasteruption jaculator. Lineage (NCBI taxonomy): Eukaryota > Metazoa > Arthropoda > Insecta > Hymenoptera > Gasteruptiidae > Gasteruption > Gasteruption jaculator. Next base: position 11,375,754 of record OX463764.1, on the reverse strand, counting down.
GTGCATGTGTATGTATACATGCGCGTGTGTATTTGCGAATATATGTACATGCGCACGTTTGCATATGCGTATCGATATTTGCGTGTGCGTATATGCATTTATATATATACGCGTGTCACTGAGTATGCGGATAACAGTATGTGTGTGTGTGTGTGTGGGGGATATACTATGCGTATCTATATGCATGTGTATGAATAATAGGTGTGGGTATATCCTATAAGAGAGAGAAAGAGATAGTTGGTAGTTTCTTGTTTTCAAAGGGTAATGCGGAGAAATCCTGATAGATGTAGCTAGTGTTAAAAGGCTGGTCAGTAATAAAATAGTGCGAGGGTTGATTGCAGAGTAATAATTATAATAAAAATAATAATAATAATACTTTTCGATTTCACAATTTTAAGAAATTCATAACAAATTGCAAACCCGTAAAGTTCTAGAATCCAGTAATTTATATGAAATTGGTGGAATTTTAAACAATTATTGTTGTTCTTTTGTTTATAATAATAATAATAATAATAATAATAATAATAGTGAATTAATCGTATTATCCTCCTAGGACCCCTTGTAGATATTTTTGTACTTAATGTTCAGGTTCGCCGCATGTATTTATTATGCATGTATTATTTTTGCATGTATTTATTATGTATAAAAAAATGTACAAGGGGTGTCTGGCACTTCGACGTCTGAAAAATCCTGGATCTTAGGAGGTTATAATGATAATAATAATCAAATTGTAAAATTGGGAATTATTATGCTCACGATAATCCCAAATTTATGAATTTAGATGTTGACAAATCATAACATTCACAAATCTTGAATTTAAAAGAAAAATTAAGAATGTGTTCAAATTTTCATAATAATAACAACAATAAAAATAAAATTTTAAGAATCTAAATTCAATAGATTATTATTACTTTTGTTGTCGCTGTTGTTGTTGTTATTACTATCATTATTGTTATTATTGTTATTGTTATTGCCATTGCCATTATTATTATTTTTACTATGATAAATAAGTTGTTGATAGTATAAAATATTATTATTATTATTATTATTATTATTATTATTATTATTAAGTTAGCTTTCGAGTCGAGGTAGAATAAAATTAGATATTTATTCGGGTAACTGATTTGCGATTCCTCCCCTGGCTCGGCCCTGCCGACCGACGAATAGTAATAATAGTCAATTACTACAGATTAGATTAACGTTAATAATAATAATGATAATTGAGGAACTGTCATTTTCTTTGTTTTCGTTTTTGTTTTTTTTTTCTTTTTTTCTTCTCCTCGAAATAAATAACTCTCTCTCTCTCCCGACCCATCGCTTAAGCTCCCAGGAGTTCGTCGTCGCTGTCCAGGGTCTGACAACTCGTTGGGTCTGTCGCTTCCAGCAACAGCCTGGCTTCCTCGGTGGTATTCACCTGCAAAAACTCAGTGTCGATTAAGGGACCCCTTGGCTGCTCCCCCCCCCCCCCCCCCCCCTCAAAAAAAATAGTTTATTAATTTCTTTATTAAAATTACTTTCTTTCCTCTCTTTTTAAAAATCTAATCGATTCATCTTATTCGTTGTCAATAGTTATTGTTGTTGTTGTTCTTATTATTATTATTATTATTATTGTTATTATTACTTCTATCGCTATTGGTATTTTTCTTCTTATTGTAAAAAATTGATTAGAATAGTGATGACGATGATGATGATGATGATGATGATAATAACAACAACAATAATAATAATTGAAATAAAAGGAGTATTTTTGGAATTATTCTACAAATTTTTTCGTTAATCAATATAGAATTTCATATATTTCACAATTTTAATTTTTTTCACAAAAATTTTAGACCTTTCAATATCAATTTTGTTATTATTATAAAAAATGAATTGTCAATTATTTGATGATAATAATAATAATAATAATGATAATAAATAATTATAATAAAGGGATTATTTTTGGAAATATTCTACAAATTTTTTTCTTAGTCGATAGAAAAGATTTTTATTTATTTATACATATATATAAATTTGCGCATGAAACAAAGAAAAAATATAACCAAACAAAAAAAATTATGAGAAATAGAGAAAACAAAAAAAATAAAACAGGAAACGTAAATTCAAAATAATACTTCGCTTTGTTGAACCGGTAATAAGTTTATACTGATACGGTAAAAATTCCTAAAACCCTAAGGATCTCTTTCGGACACACTGACTGACTGACCGATCAACAGACAATCTTTTTTTTTTGCTGCCCTATATTTCCTGGAAACAGAGAATTTTCGTTCTTCAGTAATTCGACATTTTGCAAATTGGTACCAAATTAAATATCGTGAATTGTTGGAATTCGAGAGAAAATAAAATTGATTCCGAAATCGACCACAATTTTTTCTTTAAGTTTATCATTATAAATGATTCTTATGAATTTCGTGTACCTATTCCTATTTTTGTAAATTTATTGTTATAAACGATTATTATAAATCTATTACAAGAAACGAAACTAAAAAAAGGATGGAAATTCCAAGAGTTGCAATTTTTAAATTGAAAAGTAGAAAAGAATTCAAACTAATGGACTTTTAATTTTTGAGAAATTCAAGGATTTTTAAAATTTTTTTGTTGGAAGAAAAACAGTGAAAATAAAAAAAAGACAATTTTAAAATTCCTGATTTTGTTGAAACAAATGGAAATTTCAAGATTTGCAATTTTCTAATTTTCTTTATTTTTCATTTATTTTGTAAATGGAATTTCCAAGACGATATCTTTTAATGAGAATACAAATTTGAAATTTCAAGAGTCTCAATCTTTATTGAAAAATCATTCAAAATCTCAAATTTTGAAACTCTTCAATTTCGGGTACCTATTCCTATTTTTGTAAATTTATTATTACAAACGACTATTATAAATCTATTATTACAAATGAAACTAAAAAAAGGATGGAAATTCCAGGATTTACAATTTTTAAATTGAAAAATAGAAAAATGGACTGAACTAAAAAAAAAGATGATTTTCGTAATTCTTACAGGATGGATAAGAAATTATGAAAATGGCTAATTAAATAAATAAATAAATAATTAATTAATCAATCGACGAATTACATTGATTTTTTATTCTACTCCCGCGATCGATATTACTATTTTTTTTTCTTTTTTTCCCTTTCTTATCATCAATACTGGGGGGGGGGGGGGGGGGGGTAAGATAACCGAATTTTCCCATACATACCCTGCAGTATTCCACTCGTCGGCTGGACCCGGTGCCTCTCGGGTTGCAGCAACAGTAGATGCGTCTGGGGAAGTCGAACCTCCTGGAGGAAGTGCGAAAGTAGAAAATTGTCGCCAGGATAATGGCGATCACGCTAAGGCTTAGAATTATAGTTACTCCTGCAAAGGAAAAAAACATTGTTATTTGATATATAAATTTTTAATAATGTAATAATTAATAATGTAATTAATAGTTACTAATATAATTATTACATTAATAGTTAGTATGTAATTATTCATATAATAACCAATAGTATTATTAATATAACAATTGAATCATGGATATTATCAATAACTAAATATTTATAAATATTTGCAAAACAAAATTGTTTTTATGTCCGAAATTATTTGAAAAAAGATCATATATTAAATAAATTTGTATTATGAGTATTAAAATATCTAAACCATTGATATTATTGATAATTAAAATATTAATAATCAAATTATTCATACTATTAACAATATAATAATATAATAATTGATAATGTAATTAATAGTTAATAATGTAATTATTATATTAATAATTAGTGTTTAATTATTAATATAATAAGCAATAATATTTTTAAAGTAACAATTGAATCATAGGTATCATTAATAATTAAATATTTATGAATATTTACATTTAAACATTTGCTTTTTAAGTTCGAAAATCTTTGAAAAAAGATTATATATATATACCTTCATGGGAGGAGGAAGAAGAAGAGGATGAGGATGTGGGGGTAGAGGAAGTGTCCTTTTCTTTGGGTTCTTCCAAATCCTTCTGATCCTTCGTAGGCTTTGTCATTGTCTCGTTGGACAATGGTGCTTTGGTACAAATGACACTAGTGTACCACTCCAATTTCACTCCACATGGCAATTGCTGCAATGTATATGTAAATAATTATATTTATAGTAGTTGCTATTGAAAATTATATACATAAAAAAGAACATTGAAAAATAGAAAAAATTCAAACTCATGGAATTTTAATTTTTCAGAAACTTAAAAAAACATTGAAAATAAAAAAAAGGCATTTTTAAAATTCTTGATTTTGTTGAAACAAATGGAAATTCCAAAATTTGCAATTTTTACATTTTCTTGATTTTTCATTTACTTTGTAAATGGAATTTCCAAGATCATTTTTAATGAAAATACAAATTTTGAAATTTCAAGATTTTCAATTTTCATTGAAAAATCATTCAAAATCTCACATTTTGAAACTCTGCAATTTCGTATTTTAATTCGAAAAAAATTGCAGAGCCATTCTTTATTCCTTTTCTTGTTTATTACTTTATTAAATTATTTTACTAGGGTAACTTTTGCCGGTGTATATGGGTGTTGTAAATCAATCCTTTAAATACCGGTCAAGAAGTTTTAATTATTCTAAAGATGAAGGGAGGGGATTTAGGGTAGGTCATCATTATCTGCCGGCGTTGGAAAACGATAATAGGGGAATTCCCCAAAAGGAGTTTTCCAGATTTAGAGAAGGGGGGGGGGGATTTATTGCCAATTGCTGAGGGGATTTTGCGATATTAGTAATTTCTTGGATTTTTCAAGAAAATCAAAGGTGGATATCGTGCAACTGTCAAATTTTTCATTTTTTAATATTTTTGGAAGAAAATTAAAAATCTTCGAATTCCAATTTTTCTCCCCAAAAAATTCGAAGGCTCCAAATTTTAATTTTTCAATTTTGTAATATTTTTGGAAGAAAATTGAAAATATTCTAATTTCAATTTTTAACACCTTTGCAAGAAAATTGAAAACTTTCGAATTCCGGCTTTTTAATATTTAACATTTTTTTCAATAAAATTGAAAATCTTTGAATTTTAATTTTTCAATTTTCATCATTTTTGCAAGAAAATGAAAAATCTCCGAATTTACGTTTCTTAATTTTCAATATCTTTGCAAGAAAATTGGGAATCCTCGAATTCCAATTTTTCAATTTTCAATATTTTTGCCAAAAATTGATATTCTCAAATTCCAATTATTCCCCCGTCGGATTTTCAATATTTCAGCAAGAAAATTGAAAATTCCTTCGAATTTCAATATCATCTGAAAAAATTAAAAAATAAAAATTCCAAGAAAAAGAGAGGAAGTGGGAGGAAGTCCCAATTATTACAATTTCGCTAGGTTCTCGCGAGAGGCGCGAAAATCGCTAAAATAAAAGGGAAGGGAGGGTAAGGGGCGGGTGGTACCGGTTCATCCCCACCCGAACGGATCGGCAGGAGACTGGAATGCAATGAAAACTGTCTTATTATTGAGTGTTTGGTCCCAGTGACGACGTATTCACTGGAGCCTTACTCGTGCGCGACTGAAATTCTGAATTCCAATAAATAACTGTTCTTTTTTTATCACTTCGGGTGTATTCGTGTCCTCTCGGGGCTTTCGAATACCGTTTAACAGCGAATATCAGGCAGACCCTCCACTCTTCTTTCGCGGTTCGCCGCAGAAACGTAGAAAGTGAGATCCAAACGAATCGAGTGGTGGCAGAAAAATCCGAGCTACGTCATCATCATAATAACAACAACCGTCATCATCATCGTCACCGTCAGTCCTTATCGGGTGGCGTTTTTATTTTTATTTCATTTTTATCTCGGATATGTCGCGAAATTGACGCGCAGGATTCGCTTCAGGACTTCGTGTGCAGTTATTCGTTCTTTTTTTATTATTGGTCGCTGGAATTCGCGAATAGTGAGTGTTTTTCCACGATTTTAATTTTCCACAATTACGTAAACCGAGATTCTCTCGCCTTTCCTTGGGGAAAAAATAACGTCGAGATCAATTCCGCAGCTTCCAACATTCTTCTCTCACTGCGAATCTTTCGAATCTCCTCAAACCCACGAGTTTCGATTTTGCGGAAATTCTCACTTTTTTCCTACAATTTTCAAATAACTGACTTTCAATTTTTCGAATTTGAAATTTTGTTGATAAAAATTCAAATAATTGAATTTTCATTTTAAAAATTTGAGACTTTGTTCAGAAATATTCGAATAATTTAATTTCAATTTTTCGTAATTTCAATTTTGTTCAGAAAAATTTAAAAACCTTCGAATTCTAATTTTTTGAGTTTTCGATTTTTTTTTAATTGCAAACCTAGGTTCAATTTTTGTGGATTTTTAATTTTGTTCGGAAAAAATTCAAACTGTCGAATTTCAATTTTTGTTCATAAAATGTTTCCAATATTTGAATTTAATTTTTTTTTGTAATTTTACTTTTTCTTCACAGAAATTAGAAACCATTGAATTTCAATTTTATTGAGTTCTAATTTTTTTGTCCCTAAAATTTGATACCTTAGAACTTCAATTCATTGGATTTTCAAGTTTGATTCAATTTGGAAACATTTCGAATCGTCGAATTTCGATTTTTATTTTTAACAATTTTCAAAACTTAGAATTTTAACACATTGCGGACGGCACTCTGCTACATTCCGTTTGGTATAAACGAGAATTCTCGTGGCCCGTACGCAATGTGTTAATTTATGGAAATTTTGTTGTAGAAATTCAAATAATTGAATTTCAATTATTCAAACTGAATTCGTTCAAATTCGTTCAAATATAAATTTTTGTAGATTTTCAATTCTTTCTACAAAATTCAAATTACTTAATTTGAATTTCTTGGATATGAAATTTCTTCTTACAAATTTCAAAATTACAGAATTTCAATTCATAATAACTTTAATCTTGCTCACATAAATTTAAAAACCTCACAATATAAATTTTTTCGTATTTTAATTTTGCCCAAAAAAGTTCAAAACCTTCGAATTTCATTTTCTCTCATTTTCAAACTTTCCCCTAAAACTTTCAATCTTTCTTTTTTTTCAGAACCCAAAAAGAACACGACCACAACCACCACCACCACCATCATCGTCATCTCCAGGAAAAGCACCTCTAGGTGACAAAAATGCAGAACCCCGGCATCATCCTCATCATCATCCCCTGGGTGCTGCTCTGCCTTAGCTCACGGGTCGCCCTGAGCTCCGAAACCTGCCCCGAGGGCCAGGGATGCATCTGCATAAACACCATGGCCGGGGAGAAGAAGGTCGAGTGCACGGTGAGCCAGGACACGGCGTTCCTCTTCACCATCAAGCCCCGGGAGTCCATCCTAGTCAACTGCCAGGGCCCCACGGCCCCCGACTGGTCCGAGTTCCGGCTCCGGGGCCATCCCTGGATGCGCGACGTCACCAGCATCCAGTTCCAGAGGTGCCGAGTGCCACCCCCGGGCACCTCCTTCCGAGACATCACTCGGCGCCTAGGGGCCGACAAGATCGTGAGCCTGGGCTTCACCGGGTGCGAAGGCGGCAACCTCACGAGGGAGCACTTCGAGAACTTCTCGACCTTGACCCGTTTGACCTTGTCCTACAACTCCATCGGGTCCCCGCCCGAGGACCTCCTGGAGGAGTTGCCGAACCTTTTGTACCTGGACCTGCACAGTAACGAGATCCAGGAACTGCCGAGCGGGGACTTCTTCCGGCGCGTGCCCAACCTGGGCACCCTCGAGCTGGGCTTCAACCGCATCGAGAGGATCCCCGCCGGGGCGTTCCGGCACCTGGGGAAGCTACGGAGGCTCTACCTCTGGAAGAATCCCCTCCGGGAGGTCCACCCCGAGGCCTTCGCCAACCTGAGCTCGCTGACGGTGCTGAACCTCCAGCGAAACTCCCTGGAGGAGCTGCCGGTCGACCTGTTCCTCCCTCTGACGTCGCTGCAGACCCTGAGCATGTTCTCGGGCACCTACAGGAGCATCCCCGAGGGGTTGTTTCGCAACAACCGGCTGCTGGAGACCGTGAACCTGCACAGCAACCGCGAGTTCAACCTCACTGTCATCCCCAGGGGGTTGTTCTCGAACTTGACGAAGCTCAGGAACGTGGACCTCAAGAGGAACGGCATCCGGACGTTGCCGGAGGACCTCTTCTGGGGCTCCGGGTCCTTAACGAAACTCATTCTCCAGTACAACGACCTCCCGGAGCTGCCGGAGCTCCTGTTTCGCGATTCCGCGAAACTGGAGAACCTCGTCCTGAGCCACAACCGGCTGGAGAACATCCCCGACCGGCTGTTCTCCAGGACCAACGAGCTGAAGGTCCTGGATTTGTCGGCGAACGGGATCAACGGCATCTCCAGGTGGGTTTGGGGAAATTTGTGTACCCAGAGGACCCGGGGAACCGGGAACCGCAGTTTCAGAAATGGTTTTTGTTTTTAGTCACGCCCTGGAGGACCTGCCGCTACTGGAGGAGCTCAATATGGACACGAACCGGCTGACGACCTTGAGTTCCAGCAGCTTCTCCAGCCTGGGCAAGCTCAAGATCGCCAGGTTCGCGGATAACCAGTTGTCCCTGGCTCCCGAAAGGGACAGGGATTCCCGGTCGCCGTTCAACTTCTGCGACAACCTGGAGGAACTCTACCTGGCGCGCAATAACGTCACCGGGATCTTCGACGACTGGATTCTGAGCACGAAGCTCAGGGTTCTGGATCTTAGATATAATAGTCTCGAATCCCTGACGGTAAGAATCCTTTTCTTTATTTTTGTGATTATTGGATGGCTTAGAATTCCGATTTTTTGGATTTTTTTCCGTAGAAATTTGAAACATTCGAATTTCAATTTTGCAAATTGTTAATTTCTGATTCCCAAAATACCAAAATTATGGAATTTTGAAATTTCAATTTTTTTCATAAAAATTTAAAATTTTTCCGTGGAAATTTGAAATATTCGAATATCATCTTTTTTTGAAAATTGCCGGCCATTGAATTTCAGTTTTTTGAACTTAAAATGTTTTTCTTATAAATTTCAAATTTTTTAATTTCATTTTTTTTTTCGTAAAAATTTCAAATTTTGGAATTTCAATTTTTTCCTCCAAATTTCCGATGATCGAATATCAGTTTTTTGGGTTTTGTAATTTTTGTTCCTCAAAATTTCAAATCATTGAATATTAATTATCTCTGCCAAATTATTAATTACAGTTATTTGGATTTTCAATGTTTTTCGTAAAATCCAAAAATTGCGAATTAAATTTTTTCAGATTTCCTATTTTTTTCTGCAATAACTGCAAATGTTGGAATTACAATTTTTTAAATTTCTAATTTCTAATTTTTTCGCTCAAAATCGTAACTCTTTGAATTACAATATTTCAAATTTCTTCCCTAACAATAGCAAATCTTCAAATTTCAATTTTTTCAAACCTCCAATACCAAATCTTCTTTCCGCTACAAATGCCACCCCTTCAAATTTCACATTTTTCAAAATTTAACTTCAAAATTGAATTCCACAGTCCCAAGACCTGATGTTCCTATCGGACAATATCGAGGTGGACTTGCGGGACAACCAGATCAGCGAGATCTCGCTGCGCGACGCCGAGATCATCGCCGAGACGATGACGAGCAGCGTGCGGCACAACCGGGCCGTGAAGATCGACGGGAACCCCATCAACTGCAACTGCCGGATCTACGACTACCTTCTGTACCGCGAAGGGAAGCTGCATCCCTACGTGTTCGAGCTCTTCCGGCTGGAGTCGTCCGACGACTTGCTCTGCCACGGGCCGGCCGACCTGGGTTCGATCCAGGTCAACCGGATCAAGTCCTCCAACTTGATGTGCCTCCTGGAGGACGAGTCGCGGTGCCCCAGGAAGTGCAGCTGCTACTACAAGCCCGTGGACAAGGCCACCCTGGTAGACTGCTCGCACCGGAACCTGACCCGGGTGCCGTTGGTCAACTTGACCGGGGAGGTGAGGCTCGACCTCAGCGGAAACCTCTTGACGGGGCTCTCCGGCTTGGAGGCCTTCGAGAACCGCGGCATCGGGAGCCTCGTCCTCAGGGACAACCGTATCTCGGATATCAAGCTCGAGGAGCTGCCCCGGAACCTCACGGTTCTGGATCTGAGCAATAACCGCATCCGGAGGCTGAGCGGCGACGTGCTGAGGCACCTGGGGAACGACTCCTCGCTGAAGAAGCTCTCGCTCGGCGGCAACCCCTGGGACTGCGACTGTCGGGCGCGGGAGCTCCTCAACTTCGTGCAGTCCCGGTCGAGCGTCTACCCGGAGCTCCTGAACGTGAACTGCGCGTCGTCGCCCTCGAAGCCGATGTACCAGATGACGCCGTCCGAGTTCTGCCTCCTGGCCGGCAGCAGCCTCATGATCGGGCTAAGCTGCGCCGTGGCCGCGACCGGCCTGTTCCTGGGCATCCTGGCGGCCCTGTACTACCGCTACCAGAGGGAAATCAAGGTCTGGTTGTACGCCAGGAACCTGTTCCTCTGGTGGGTGACCGAGGAGGAGCTGGACCGGGACAAGACCTACGACGCGTTCGTCAGTTACTCGCACAAGGACGAGGAGTTCATCGTCAACGAGCTGCTGCCGAAGCTGGAGTCCGGGCCAAAGCCCTTCAAGGTGTGCGTGCACTTCCGGGACTGGCTTGCCGGCGAGTGGATCCCCACCCAGATCGCCAGGTCGGTGGAGAACTCCAGGCGCACCATCGTCGTGCTCTCGCCCAACTTCCTGGAGAGCGTCTGGGGTAGGATGGAATTCCGGGCGGCTCACAGCCAGGCCCTGAGCGAGGGTCGGGCGAGGGTCATCGTGGTCCTCTACGGGGACATCGGGAAACACGAGGACCTGGACGACGAGCTCAGGGCCTACCTGAGCATGAACACTTACGTCAAGTGGGGCGACCCCTGGTTCTGGGACAAGCTGAGGTACGCGTTGCCTCACCCATCGGAGGTCGCGAGGAGGACCAAGAGCGGGGCCGCGATGGCGTCGAGGAGGATCTTCGAGAGCAACCGACACGCCCTGAGTTTGCAGCTGGGGGACAAGAAGGAGCCGTTCAAGCCGGAGACGCCGGTGTCCACGACGCCACCGAGCGAGAAGATCGTCGCGGAATTCGCGTCGACGGACTTCGTCAGGAACCATTGCGTCCTGGACGTGGTGGACCTCCACAAGGCCGCCAACGGCGTGGTTCCGAACTACGACGGTTCCAGGTGCGGCAGTGGAGAGTCCTCTCCGAGTTTGAGGGAGCTCGGATGCACGACGGTTTGAGGGACCTCTCACGGGGTTGAGGGGGAAGGGAGAGAAAATACTCAGAGGATCTTCGGGGCGCTCGGGAACGGAACCCGGAGACCCCGGGTCGTCCACTGCCGATGCTATCGCGAATAGATCGTAAAGAGAAAACAAGCAAGGATAAGACTGATAACGATAAGCCACCCGCTTCTCAGGGGAAATTTTGTACTATAAGTTAGGGTAAGTTAGAGTAAGTGGAGTTCGGTTTTCGAATCGATTGAAGCTGAAAGTTTGAATTGACAAGGTTCGAAATATAAATCTATGCTAATTTGGAATACGAGTCGATCGAAGTTCGAAATTCAAATAGATCGAAGTTGGAAATTTAAATTGATTCGAGTTCGGAATTCGGATCGATTGAAGTTAGAAATTGATATCGATCAAAGTTGCGAGATTAAATGGATTCAAGGTTAAAGTCAAAATAAGTCCACGTTCAAATTAATTGAAAGTTTAAAATTCGAATCGATCCCAGTTCAAAATTTTATATTTCAAGTTTTGAAGCCAGTAATTAATCCAGATATGGATTTCGAAGAGATCAAACTTCGAAATTCAAATAGATCGAAGTTGAAAATTCAAATTTATCCGAGTTCAGAATTCAAAGCGATCAATATTGCAAGTTTGTAATGATCCAAACGCAAGTTCGATTCGATCCAAGTTCAAAATTTAAATCAGTCCAAGTTCAAATTAATTTAAAATTAAAAGTTCAAGTAAATCAAGTTTAAAGATCAAAATTAAATATTTGAAATTTCGAAATCCTAATCGATCTAAATTTGGAATTTGAATCAATCAAAGTTCGCAGTTATGATTAATTAAAATTAGAAATTTGAAACTATCAATGTTTAAAGTTGGATTCGATTAAAGTTTGCAGTTCAATATTTGATCGATCAAACTTGATAATCTGAATCGATAAAAGTTGTGAGTTCGAATCGATCCAAGTCCGGGTGGACTTTGACAAAAAGTGCCTGTACTTCGAAATATCGATTGTTGATAAGAAAATATAAAAATCGAAATAAAAAATAATGACACATTAAATTTGTTTTTCTTTTTCTTCCCCCACCTCAAATTCGTGACTCTAAACTTGGCTTGCCTATTGAAAGTAAAAATCGACTCAAATTTTAAATTAAAATCGATCAAAGTTATAAATTCAAATTGATGCAAATTTAAAATTTAAATTGATGAAAGTTCGAAATTAGAAATTGATCAAAGTTCGAAATTCCAATTGATCAAAGTTCGATATTGAAATCGATCGAAGTTCGAAATTGAAATCGATCAAAGTTCGAAATTCAAATTAATCAAAGTTCGAAATTTAAATCCATCAAAGTTCAGAATTCCGGTAATCATTTGCTTCTGACTCACCTGTGCCACCTGGGGGGTTCCAATGCCGCTGGAGTTGCGGCAGATGAAGGCCAGCTCGGAGAAGTTGGAGTCCGCGTCGCCGTTGCACTTGCTCCCGTTGAAGTACTTCAGCCTCAAGGTGTTCTCGGCGTTGTCCCAGATCGCGGTGACCAGAGACCCATAGCTCTCGGATCCCGAGCAAATGGTAGCACCATCCTTACACTCGCTCGGGCCGTTGCAAATGTTTACCTGGTATTCTTTGGCGTCTTTTTCGTGACTCTTTACCTGAAAATCACGGAAATATATACATACGATCGAAGTTTCTCCTTATTTCCGTGTTATGGGTCCCGTGGGTCGCATGCGCCCCACCGGGATCGAACTTACCCGTTGAATCTCTCCCCGATGAAAGACCGAGAGGTCGAATTTCCGTGGAGGGGATCCGTATTCGACGGTGCAAGGGGCGTCGGCAACTTCCACGACCGGCGATTTCTTCTGATCCTCCAGGCTACAAGCCGCCCTAGTCTTCCAGGAGAAGAGGTACTCGCAGTTTTTGGTGAATTTGTCGAAAATCGGAAGGGTGTCCTGCGAATACGAATAAAAAAAAAGGAGACTCAGTTTGAATTTTTCTTGAAATTCCAAAATCCCTCGTTTTGAAAATAAATGTGTTCCCGTGGGGCGCATGCGACCCACGCAAGAGGACTCACAGTGGCATTCAAGTCGCAGGTAAATGCAATCGTGGACTTGTAGTGAAGTACGTTTTTGTTCTCGCACTTGTCGCCAATGACGGTCAAGCCACCGTTGGTGTACTGCAAACGGATGACGTCCCCATCGAGGAAGGGACCCTCACCTACGTCCCCGAGGCTCGTCGACCTCTCAAAAAAAGCTTCGTTATTCAAGTGAATTCATTTCATTAATTAGCATTTCATTCAATAAATTGACAAATATTCATTAAATCAACAAAAATTATTGCAATCAATTAACGCTCTGCCGTCCGTACGTCTGATCGGGATTCGTTCGTTTGGCGCCGGTATAAATCTTTATGCACGACACCAACGCGGTGCCACCGGCGCTTGCCCGATAGTTTTCGCATGGCACCAACGTGGTGCCATCGGACGACATAGTGTTAATTAAATGCAATTAACCCCCAAGCGACCAGGTAAAATGTAGAAACACGTGTAATCAGGCGGGGTCTGTGGGGACCCCACACATTTTTTGACAGAAATCGATCAGTTTGATGTCAAGAATTCCATTTTTCGATGAATTTTAGGGAAAGTAAAGTGTTTTTTTTTATTGAAAAAAGTGATGTCTGTTTTTTTTAAGTATTTATTTGAAAATTGAATGGATCATCTCAAAAATGTTGTAAGATACAAATTGCAAATTGTTCAAAAACCCCCGAAAATGAAAAAAATAACCTGATGGTGTAATAACAATTGTTTAACAAAATTTGTACCTTACAACGTTTTTGAGGTGACCCATTCTATTACTGCACCATCGGGTTTTTTTTTCATTTTCGGGGATTTCTGAACAATTTTCAATATTTACCTTACGACGTTTTTAAAGTGACCCATTCAATTATTGGCGGGGTTGACCTGGTGCGATTAATCGAAAAATCGCATTAAACGTGCTCTGGGGTTCGGTTGAACCCCACCTGGTCGCTTTAGGGTTAAATTAAATCATCTAGAATTTTCCCCTCAGGAATATGACTTGCACACTTTCCTCCCCAAGGAATTTCCTAGGCGATCCCCAAAAATTCGACTTTTAGGATAAACTTTTGTTAGAAATTAACGCTCAATTTAATTGACAATAATAAAAATATAATAAATAAATAAAATTAATTAAATCCGGAACAACCGACTTACAATTGTTTCCCACTCTTGGCGGCGTCATAGAGGCAGATCCCGGAGAAGGACCTGCAGGTGGACTTGTAGCCGTATATCACCGAGTGGCAGACGTTCAGGATCATGGATCTGCTGTCGTTCACCGGCACCACGTAGTTGTCCAGGTAGCGTTTCAGCGGATTCAGGTTGTAGTGGCGTCCGGTCTTCTCGTCTTGGACCGTGCAGTCGATCTCCTTTCGGTGCGGGCCGCACACCACGTCGTTGCTCCAGACCAGAAACAAATGGCACTGGTCCTTGTACTACTCCAGCAAAAAAAAAAATGATAAATGTAATGAAATGAATAGATAATTATTATCTTCATGGGTCGTACGCGCCCCATGGCACAAAAATTACAACTCTTACGTGTGGGAACAGCTCTGGAACGGATGCGTTCATGGTGTAATCGCACTTCATGATGACCGTAACCGTGTAGTTGATCTTGTCCTTGCAGAGGTCACCCACGTACTTGAACTGCACCCTACCGGGATCCTGGATAGCCGTTGGTGGGAATTTGCCTACAAAGAAAATTCTAAAGTTGCTGGAATAACAGCTACAACAATAGTAATGATAATGGCAATGACCATGACCATGACAATGACAATGACAATGACAATGACAATAAAAAAATAAACAGATAAATAAAATAATAATAATAATAATCACCAATGATGATTTCAACATTGTTTCTTTTTAGGCAAATCGCCACTCCGTCCCTGCCATTACACGTCTCTGTCAGCGGCGAGCACAGACGCAGTTTTATCACCTCGCCGGTGTCGTTGTGCTCCAGGGTATGGGTGCTCAGTGCCAAAGGCATGCTGGTGAAGTTGTAGAGCTCCGTGGTGACATTATCTCGAACTTCGCAGTGGCTCCATGGCCCGGTGGTCTGCGTCAACATCGATATCGGTGTATCGATAATTCTTTTTCGGGGTTTTGGACGCTGGTCGTATACGCTCCACTGGTCGATTTGGAACCGCGATAGCTTTGTGCGTGGGGCGTATACGTCCCATGCCATAAGTCTCGTAAAACCGAAAGGCCGGCAAAAATCAAATTTAACGTCGCGCGTGGGGCGCGTACGCCCCACGTGGAAAGCTGCGTCACATTGTATTTTCGGTCGGGGGCCTATGCGCCCCATGACTAGATAGCGAAAATATATAATGCGTACGCAAGCAAATATAACAATAGTAGTAATAATAATAATAATAATAATAATAATAAAAATAACAACAATAATAATAATATTAACAATAATAATAACAATAGCAATAATAATAATAATAATAATAATAACACCACAGTGATAAATTATTAGGTTAGGATCCAAAGGCTCTTACCGGTTCCCTCTTACCAGCTTCTGTCTGCGAGTAAGACAACAGTAGGATAAAGATCAGGAACATCTTGAATACGAGCACGCACGATTCTACTTTCCCGTGAATCCTGTCGTCAGAGTGGATACGAAAACACCAGCGATCACTCCCAAGCCCGAGTCTCCCATTGAATATCGAAACAATACGAAATATCGCTTATGTGTTATATTGTTGCACATTCCACTGATAAGATACCACTTTTGCACAGACCAAACATACGCAAGCGAACATAACCCCGGCTACGAACGGCCAATGGCAGTGGTATACTACAAACTACAATGGTGCTACAAAACATGACGGTGTAGGGTGTACTATAGGGAGGAAAAAGTGGTTCATGTCTCCGCTAACTCGTTTCTCTTTATTAAAAAGGGGGAGGTGACATACGCCCATTATATCTTTATTGCTTCGAGTGTCCGGAATGGAAGTTTCCGATTGGTCGGTTTTGGTGTTTGACCGGATCGTTGATTGGGCGAAAGTTTGGATAAGAAGTCTGAGTGGTCGAAATTCGGTGAGAATGTTTCTTATTGGTCAGTTTTGGATAAGAAGCTTCCGATGGACTGTCGATCGAACGCTCTCAGAATACGAAGGACGCATATGCCCCTTCTCAAACCTCATACATAAAAAGGCGCCATCGATTGGTCGGATTTTGAACAAGGAAGCTCCGATTGGACGATTTTTATGTATGACTCGACCGCCGATTGGTCGAAAATTTGGACAAGAATTTCAGAGCGGTCGAAATCCACGGAGAATGATTCTCATTGGTTGGTTTTGGAAAGCGAAGCTTCCGATTGGCTGTCGATCGATTGAGATCGAGTTACCGAGGGCACAGAGGGCGTATGTCCTTATTTTTTTTTTCTTTGTCATGCGCAGAAGAGAAGATACTTCGTTTAGACACGAACCACTTGGGGCTCTTCTTTACCGACGCAGACGGATCGTATTTGCCTATATATATATATACATACAGATATCCAAAGCACATATATATAGTTATACATAGAGGGTAAAGATAATAAACAAAAGTGAGCATTGGACTGGAGCTGGATGGAGATCGACTGATTGTAACTGAGGGATAAAAAGCAACGCGTCTATCGGTATTTGGCACCTGCGGTAGATAGAAGGGGATCGTCGGTCTGTCCGTCAACCGGTCCAAATGAACGATCGCTAGATTGACCGACCGACAGACCGATCGACTGATTGATTCATTGAGTGATTGAGTGATAGATTGACTCTTTCATTCGCTTGTTACGATCATGACACGGAATTTTGAGGTTAATCCTCCTGTTTCTCTGTTTCTTTATCATCCTCTTTCTCTAAAATTTCGAATTCGAAATATGGAATTTCTGGGTTTCGACAACGAGGAGTAAGTAAGTATACATATGTAAAAATAATAACGATGATAATAATAATGATAACAACAGAAACGATATTAGCGCTGGCAGTAATAATAATAATAATAATAATAATAATTGTAATAATAGTAATAATCATAATCACAATAATTATTATGATTATGATCATTAATGTTATTATCATCATCATCATCATCATCATCATCATCATCATCATCATCATCATCATCATCATCATCATCATCATCATTATCATCATCATCATCATCATCATCATCATCATTATTACTATCGTCATCATCATCATTGTCATTATTATTATTATTATTATTATTATTATTATTATATGGTTATTACTTCAATAATCATGATCATAATAATAATAATAATAATTGTTATTGTTATTATAATATTATTAAGATTATGAAAATGATTATGATTATGACGATGACGATGATGATAATCATAATAGTAATAATAACAAGAATATAATTCTATACAGCAAGGCGCAAAATACTTGATGAAGAAATTCCAGTATCAAGTGGGTCCGAGGAAGGGATGGAAATAGAGGAGCAGGGTAGGCATCAACAACAACAACAACAAGAGCAACAGCAGCAGCAGCCACAACAGCAACAGACGAATTTTCAGTACAATATAACTGTTTTCCTGAAACAGGAAATTCAGTTGGAAACTTTGCAGAGGAAAGTCACAGTCGGCAAATCCCAGCCGAGGTTCGCCCAGAATGTCGATACGCAGCATCAACGTTTTTTAGGAATCAAGGGAGAGGTATTATTATTAGTATTACTATTCCTATTATTATTATTATTATCATTATTATTGCTATTATTATTAATAATAGTATTATTATTATTATTATTATTATCATTATTATTATTATTATTAATATTGTAAATATTAAATCCTTTGTTGGTCCGCATATTCAACCGACAAAGGATTTTATATTAATAGGTCCAGATATTAGATTTTATTCTTTGTTTTTAAATTAGACCGAGACATTTCTATAGTCTTCAAAATTTGTCTATTTTCCTCCCTTCGTCGTTTCGGGCACACCTTCCAGATCTTTCTCCAAGATAATTCAAAGTTAATATATAAAATACTATTTTCGACGAACAAAGTTTCCAAGTTTTACTTTTGTTAACCATAAGAAAGGTAACCCACGATTACACATAGTGTTTATACATAATAAATCTTGATTGAAATTTATAAATGAATATTTACCAATAATACAAATAATCCAATTTGTAAATTTGTTGCTACGATTTTATAATACTTTAACCCCTTTGATATCGTTCATGTTTACATTTTTAGTGATTATATCGGACGTTACGATAAGATAGATGAAGTAGTACGATAAACGTGGTATCTTTCCATCAATTTTATAGTTACATATTTGAATAAGAAATCATAATATTTATTAATTTCAGATGAATCCGTATAATCTTATATAAACTTATCGAAGTCGAAAACACAAATTGTCTCCCAGAAAATTATCTCGATAAAGATCTCGAAAGTGTGATCGAGGCTTTGAAGAAAGGGAAAAATATTAATTTTGAAAATTGTGGTACCATATCGTTCCAATTGAAAAACAGAGAATACAACCGAATTGTATTATTAATATTTAATAATAATAATATTGTATATAAATATTATAAATATAAATAATATAATTAGATTGTAATTTTCATTATATTTTATAAATATAATTCATAATACATAATTCGTATATTCACATATTTAATGTTTATATTTGTTTATACTTGCAATATTTCTACTTGATCTTCTTTTGCTTCGTTATGCAACATCCGATCGTGTAAGAATTTTTGTAAATGGACATCTTTGTCGGTTTACTAATTGAATGGGTCACCTCAAAAACGTTGTAAGATACAAATTGCAAATTGTTCAAAAACCCCCGAAAATGAAAAAAAAATAACCTGATGGATTTTTTTAAAACCAAATTATTAAAAAAACGGATGGATTTTTTTGTGTCACCTGAAAAATGTAAGGTATAAATTGCAAATTATTCAAAAACCCCCGAAAATGGAAAAAAATAACCAAATGGATTTTTCTAAAAACTTTTTTTTAAATAGATGGATTTTTTTAAAAATCCATCAGGTTATTTTTTTCATTTTCGGGGGTTTTGAACAATTTGTACCTTACAACGTTTTTGAGGTGACCCATTCAATTAATAGATACAATAATACAACTAACAAATCATTTTGTAGCCCTTAAACACTCTACAACAATTACCACAACCATCGACGACCTTCAACCGAACCCTGTTCCCACTGGATCCAGAGTCGAATTCGGAATCTTCCAGATGGAAATTGCCTCGGTATCCCGGAGTCTCCTTCAAAGCACCAACTACGGCAGCAACAATCGACAACAATGCCAGCAACAGTATTGGGATCAATAACAATAATAACAACAACAACAACAATAATAATAACAATAACCACCACCATTACACCTCGAAAGTGAGATGTCCTTCGTCGGGGAAGAAATCCTGGTCGGAGCTCCCAAGGCGGAGCTCCTCCGGCTTCCGATCGCATGAGAAGAGGTCCTCCTCCTCCTCCGGGTGCTCGTCGAAGCGCGAGAGCGACTCGCAGAGGCTGGAGCGCCTCGCCAAGGAGGCTGCGAAACGCAGGGAGATCAGGATGTACTACGAGAGCCCGGAGCAGCGCAGGAAGCGCCTCGACGCCGAGGCGGCGCGAAAACGGGAGTACCGGATGTACGGGGAGAGCCCCGAGGAGCGTCGTCGCAGGCTGGACCGGGAAGCCGAGAGGCGTCGCATCAAGAGGCTGACCCTCTACGCGAACGAGAGCCCCGAGGAGAAGCGTCGGAGGCTCAACCGGGAGTCGGCCAAGCGGAGGGAGGCGAGACTGAGCAGATATGCCAAAGAGAGCGAGGCCGAGCGCAAGGAGAGGCTGAGGAAGGACGCCCTCAGGGCCCGGGAGATCCGATTCACCAGGTCGGCCATCGAGACGGAGGAGGAGCGTCGCCAGAGACTGCTGAAGGACGCCATCCGGAAGCGGGAGCTGAGGATGAGCTCCAGGAGCAGTGCCGGCTCCTGCGTCACCGGAGAACCCGAGGAGCGTGAGGATGAGGAAGAGGATGACGAAGAAGAGGAGGAGGAGGAGGAGGAAGAGGGCCAGGAGAGGCAGACGAACCAGGAGCACCGCGACCGGGAGCGCCAGCTGGAGCGGGAGGATTGCAAGGACGCTGGGAAGAATTACACGGAGTTGGAGACCGTGCAGGACCTGCAGGACCTGGGGAAGAGCCTGGAGAGCAAGGAGTTGACCATCGGGGAAGGTGGCAGCCAGATCGGGTGCCATTACTTGAGCAACTGGATGATGTGGTTCCAGAATACCCTGAACTCGAGTCAGGTAGAGGCTGACTCGGATGGGAGGATGGGCTCGATGATGATGGAGGCCTCGGAGAGGCAGTCCGGGTGAAGAGACTGGTAGAGTCGAGATGGGAAAGATAGAGAGGAGTGGAGAGAAAGAGACAGAGAGGGACAAACAAAGTGAAAAGAAGAAAAAAAAAGAAAGTTTGTGAGTTAATGAGAGAAAGAGAGAAGGAGAAGGAAAGTGAGGGAGTGAATAAGTGAGAGAGAGAAACAATCAAAGTGAGTTAGTGAGTGAGAGAAAGAAAAACAAAGACAGTTAGTGAGGGAGGAAAAAAAGAAAGTGAGTTAATGAGAGAAAGAGGGAGGGAGGGAGAGAGAAAGTGAGCGAGTGGGTAAGTGAGACAGAAACAATCAGTGAGTTAGTGAGGGAGAGAAAGAAAAACAAAGTCAGTTAGTGGGAGAGTAAAAAAAGAAAGTGAGTTAATGAGGGAAATAGAGAGGGAGAAAGAAAGTGAGTTAATGAGAGAAAGAGAGAGGGAGAAAGAAAGAAAGATAGTGAGTGAGTGAGTGCGTGAGTGAATAAGTGAGACAAAGTGAGTGAGAAAAAGAGAGAGAAATTAAAGTTAGTGAGTTAATAAGGGAAAGAGAGAATGAAAGTGAATGAATGAAAGTGAATGAATGAAAGAGAGAGACAGAGACAAATTGAGTAAGAGAGAGTGAAAAAGAGAAACATATTGAGTTAGAAAGAGGGAGAGACAGAAAATAAGAGAAAGAGAGAGGGAGAGGTAGAAATAAAGTGAGTTACTTTAAGTTGGTGAGTGAAAGAGAAAGACAGAGAAACAAAGTGAGCGAGGAAGGAGATGGATTAAGAAAAAGAAGGAGAGTAAGAAGAGAAAGAAAGGGAGAAACGAAGTGAGTGAGAGAGTAAGAAAGAAAGTTAGTGTGTTAATTAGAGAGAGAAGGGGACAACGTGAGTGAGAAAGAGGGAGACAAAGTCAATGACAATGTAATAGAATAAGAGAGAGAGGAGCAAGTTGAGTTAGAAAGAAGGAGAATGAGAAAAAAGTAGAGAGAGAGAGAGTGAGAGTGGAAAATAGAAAGAGAGTCATTAATGGTATTAATTAATACTTAATCTCTAAGGTGCGTTGTTTTCCCAAGAAAATAAGGAACAAAACAAAAGTGTACAGTAGAAATAAGGTGATAAAGTGGGACGCTTTGTCTAGTGAAAAACACTATACCATGAGGAATAGTACTTATTCCCTACAGGTGTGTATCGACTAATATCGACTGTATCAAGTCAATCGAATATCGAATATTGAGTATCGAATATCTGTAACATTGTTAACTAAACTTGGCCATTCATCGACATGGTAGAAACCGCTTGGACATAGTAAAAATTACTATCATGCTGCTCCAGGATATATTGGTTTTCACTTTTCCCTTTTCTTTCCCTACATCGTTAAGATTGTTCCCAATAACCCATTCGAGACGGCGATTTTTTTCGAACACAGTCCCCAAGAGCGAAATGTTCTTTTTTCTTGGCGAGGCTATAAGACCTATATTAAATAATTTAATTTTTTTAATTGATTCAATTCCATTTTGGTTCGATTCAAATTAATTCAATTGGATTTCATTCGGTTTGATTCCACTTCGGTTGATTCGACTCCATTTGGTTCGATTTGATTCCATTTAGTTTCGATTCGATCGCATGTGGTTCAATTCGATTCTATTCAATTCAGTAGATTTTCGAATTAATGCAATTTTATTTACATTTATGCATTATAAAAATTATTTTCATTTAAATTTAATCTAATATGGCAAAAATTTTATTCAAGTAAAAAAATTTATATAAGCTTATATAAACTTTTTTTAATTTAAATTTAATTTACATTTTTTAAATGAAATTTATTTTACTATGGTAAAAATTTTTATTCAAAGAAAAACAATTTATATAAGCTTATATATACTTTGTTTAATTGCAAAAAATTGTTTATCATATTAAATTTAATTTAAATGAAAATATTTAAAAATAAAACAATTAAGATAATTGGAAGAATTATTTTTCATAAAAGTAATTATGTTATTTAAAAGTTAATCAAAGCTAATCTATTAATTATTAAATTAATTAGTATCATTATTTTTTACACAATTAAAATAATTATTTTGCACACACGGTGTGCAATCTGTCTTGAATGGATCAATTGAAAAAATTAAAGTCGCAAAGGACAACAATCTTAATAATAAATAAATCAAATACATGAAACAATCTATATCAATGAAACAAATAAAATAATCGAAATTAATAAAATAAATCCACCATCAGGAATTTCAAAATATATACGCAAATATATATATAAAAATATGTCCTACCCCGGGAATTATATAACAAAAAAAAAGGATTTTGGTGCAGGAGTGGGGGAAGGCCCAAAGAAAAATTCCCTCCAAATTCCTTTTTTTTTATAGCACATACATTCATTTATTATACGTAGATTGTTCATAGCTTATTCGACTATTTGTTGTTGTTGTTGTTGTTTATTCTTCCTCTGTCTGTGTATTCATTAAATTGTAATGCGTTTTTCTTTCTTTTTCTCTTTTGTTTATTAATTACGTCAAATCTTTCTTTTTTTCTTTCTTTAACCTTCCGCTCTTTATTATTTTATATATATATATATGTATTTATATATATAAATATTTATAGCGACAGCGAAAAGCTGCAAATTGCATCTTCCGTCTCTCCTTTTTTTTCCTTTTCAAATTCAACGCAAATCCACCGCGGATACGTCGCTTTTGCCGAAAAATCCACTTTTCCCCAAATTTATTAATTATTTTCATATTTTTTTTAGGGAAAACTTTCCGGATTCACGAATTTCGGCAAAAGTGACTGAACCCCAAATTGTATCTTTGGCGGGTTAGGATGAATCTTTTTTTTGTAATTAATTAATCAATTAATTATTCGGAGCCGGGGGTGAAACTTATCCGGATGAAATTTCACCCTCGCTCCTCCTGCCCTTTTTTTCTTTTGTTTTTTTTTTTAAATCTTTTTCGAGAAAGACACGCATTCCAAAATCCTGCCGGGCGCGGTACCGGTCTTTGACACCCTTTCCAACTGAACAATTAATGATTAACATTATTTTTTTTCTTCTTCAACTCCGGTTTCTTACACTCTAAGACGCTATATTTACATGTATCGTCAATTGCATTATTTCTCCATTATTTTATTTTATTTTATTTATTTTATTTAGTTTTATTTTTCTTTGGCACCATTCTTGATTGGGCATTCATTAATTCATCGATGCACTAATTCGCGTGTTTGGATTTGGTTTCATTTCATTCTTCGCCTTCGCTTTGTCACAAAAGGGTGCCACAAGACCAACCGGTGTCAATTTCTGATTCTTGCTTTCCCTCGTTTCTCATTTCATCTGATTTTGTTTTTTTTTTAGTTTTCATCTTTTTTATATTTTTGGAATGTTTGAACGAAACTTCTGCGATTTCGCAACAACAAAGTTTGGTGGATTCATACTATAGTTGCTTCGTTCGAGCAAAAATGGTCATTCGGTGAGAGTTGCTTGGATATCGTGATGTTCGATTGCGAATTAAAGAAATTTGGTTTTAATCGATTCGACTCGACTCAATTTGATTCAATTCAATTTGGTTCGATTCAAATTAATTCAATTGGTTTTCATTCGGTTTGATTCCACTTTGGTCAATTCGACTCGACTCAATTTGATTCAATTCCATTTTGGTTCGATTCAAATTAATTCAATTGTATTTAATTCGGTTCGATTCCACTTTGGTCGATTCGACTCGATTTGGTTCACTTCGATTCAGTTACATTCAATAGATTTCCGAATACTTTTGCATTTTTCGAATTTTTATGTTTAAAGAATTTTTTCAAATTTCTTCTAAGATATAAATTTCTTCGAATCAATTAATCCTTTTTTTTTCTTTGAATTTTGAAATACGCAAGCAGAAGTTCAGAACAAATTCCACCTTTCGCTGAACTCTTTCTTCCGAGTAAAAACATTCGGTGGAAGATCCCAATTAAAATCATCTCAATTAATTCAATCAATCGTTTACTTTCTTTTCTTT
>OX463764.1:11204069-11350928 GCA_949825005.1 Gasteruption jaculator | reverse complement strand
GGTTCGGTTCGGTTCGGTTCGGTTCGGTTCAATTCAATTCAATTCGGTTCGACTCAATTCAACTCGATTCGATTTCCTACCGAATGCATGCATTTCTGTACAAGGGGTGGCGGGGGGGAATTTGTTGGTTTGTCCAATTCTTCAATTGTTCATCAATCAATGAGTTAATCAATTAATTTATTTTATTCGTCCGTGCTCTTGCCCCCCTCCCCATTAGCAGGAAGAATCGACGGTTCGGTATTTCGACGTTTGATCTTATTTTTCTTCAGCATGGTCGCCTGAAGTGAACAAAGGGGAATAAATAAATGAATAAATTAATAAATTAATGGATGAGTCGATGACGAAATTAATCAATCAACTAGTAAATTAATCGATGGATGCGTGGAGAAATAAAGAGAGATGATTGGTAGTAAGAAACGAAAAGTGCTGGGGTAAAAGAGGCAGGGAGGGAGTATTTTTTTATTCGATCGATCGATCCATCGATGGAGTGATCGATCACATTTTGGAATTATGTTTTGTAAGAAATTAAGAATACTTATTTTTTATTTATTTTACTTTTTTTTTACCAAGAGAATCGAAAACAAGAATAGCATTGGTTCTTTAAAATTCATATTTTGCAAAAATCCAAAATTCAAAAAAATATTAAAGAAGGAAATTTGATCGATTGATCGATCGATTACTTTTGAAATTTTGTTTCATAAGAAATCAAGAATATTCAACTGTTTCGAATTTTACTTGATTTTCATTAACAGAATTGAAGAAAGAATTGAATCGAAATTCATAATTATCGGACAACTGATATTTAAAAAAAAATAGAAAAGAAAGAGATCGGATTGATCCATTGATCGATCGATGGAGCGATAGATTTTTTTGTAATTTTGTTTCATAAGAAATTAAGAATACTTATTTTTTTATATTACTTTTTTTACCAAGAGAATCGACAACAAGAATAGCATCGATTCTTTAAAATTCATAATTTGCAAAAATTTGAAATTTAAAAAATATAAAAGAAGGAAATTTGATTGATCGACAGATTGATCAATCACAGATCGATCAACTGATCAATCGATTATCTTGTAATTTTGTTTCATAAACAATTAAGAATACTTCATTTATTTGAATTTTTAATTTAATTAATTATTCGTAATTTTTTTAACTCTATTTTCACCAATAAGAATTTAAGAATAAATTGAATCGGTTCTCGAAAATTCATAATTTCAAAGATCCAAGAAAAATAAAATAAAAAAGAAAGCGATTCGACTGATCGATTGATCGATTAATAGATCATTCGACTATTTTCAAATTTTGTTTCAGAGCAAAAATCAATAAAAGTTAATTTTTTAAATTCCCTTTTTTTCTACCATCAAGAATTGAAGAATGAAAAAGAATCGATTCTCGATATCATTTCATAATTTCCAAACTTCCAAATTCCCAAAGTAAGAACAGAAAAAAATAGAAGAAAGGAAAATGTAAAATTCCCAGGCAGGGAAAGGTACCGAAGGGGATCAGGGGAAGGAAGCTTTCGCGTCATGGTTGTCCTACAGTGCCGAGTTTTGCGGTTTCAGAAATACCGCGGTTTCAGGAAAAACCGCAGGAAATAATTACCTTCAACGCCGATTTCAGGACCACCACTTCGCCCGGGCTCTGAACCCACGGCTCGCCGTCCACCTGCACCGGGATGTCCGAGTGTAGGTAAATTTTGATGTGTCCGCCCTGGAAAATATATCAGAAGTATTATTTACATGTATGGCATTTATTTAAGAAAAAAATATATATACATCGGTTCCTAGGGGAATAAAATTAAAAAAAAAAAAAATTAAAAGAGCCGATGTGCTCACCTGGGCTATCCTCATGGCCGTGCGCAAACCGGATTGGATCTGACCCAGGTGCACGACCCCCGTGACCCCCACGACCTCCAGGATCCCGTCCCAGTGGTTGGGTTTGTTGAACTGGTCCTCCTTGTCGGGTCCCCAGGGATTCGCACCCGAGCCCCAGCTACGGAGAATTATTAAAAATTAATAAACTATACAAAAATGTTTAACACTAGAACTACCACACCAGTCATTTTGACTGGTTTGACAATTTTATTTTATTATTCCTACTTCATGATACATTTTTTCTTCGCAATGATGGAATGATTTTTGGAGAGATAGCTAAAGGACTAATATAATGAACTTTAATTTTGATTATTCATTTAAAATAAAAGTCATTTTTTTAAAAGTAGAGATAGCTACGTCTCAACTGTCGGTAGTTCTAGTGTTAATAATACAAATGAAATAATTATTTTGTGAAAAAATGTAAAAAATTATTAATCTTAATGAATACAAGAAATAAATAATACAAACATGTATTATAATAAATTAAAATAATTATCGTCAATGTTTCGAAAATTAGTAACATATTATTTTCAGTTGTATTTCTTATAAATATTTTTAAAAAATGTTAAAATAGAAATACCGACTTTTTTGCACTTTTGCAACTAGCAAAAGTGCAATTAACACTTTAATCGGGATTCTTTCGTTTGGCACCGGTATAAATCTTTATGTACGACACCAACGTGGTGCCACTGGCGCTTGCCCAAGATAGTTTTCGCATGGCACCAACGTGGTGCCACCGGACGGCGTAGCGTTAACTGAAGGTCACCTGAGGATGTTGAGAATGATGATGCCCTCGACCTGGGGCAGATCCACGACCTTGCCGTCGACCTCCAACCGGATTTCCTTGTGCAGGTCCTTGCAGGGCTTGCGACCTACCATCTTCCTCAGGCCCATTTTCACGTAGACGCTCTTGTTGTGCAACCGGCTGTTGAATTTGTCCGGGTTCTCCTCACGCGCGTTGTGGAAGGCCAGGCAGAGGTCGGCGTCGATGCCGATTCCGAAGTAGTTGTTCATCACCAGGATCTGGCTGTTGTCCTCGCTCGTGGCTCCTGCGGCTGGATTAAAATTAAATAATTATTATCTTTAGAAAAAACTTGCAAAAACATTGGCATCAATAAAAGGGAAAAATAAATAACATAAAAATGTGTATTAATAAATTCGAATACGTGGATAATTAATTAAATTTATTTATATCCATGAACAAATTTGGAACATTTTTACCTTTCATAAATAAAACGAACGAATAATTTAGAAATGTAAAATGATAAAATATTTTAAAAAATTAAATAATTATCTTTAGAAAAAACTTGGAAAAATATTACTATTAATAAATCGAAAAAAATAAATAACATAAAAATGTGTATCAATAAATTCGAATACATGGATAATTAATTAAATTTATTAATATCCATGAAAACATTTTGAACATTATTACCCTTCATAAATAAAACAAACAAATAATTTAGAGAAATGTAAAATAATTATTTTCATATGAAAAAAAAGATCACATCTCACCCCCAGCTGTGTTCGCTACCATCTGGGACTTGTCCTCCTTCTCCTCGGGATGGAAGACGACGGTCCAGCGGTCCAGACGGATCTCCTCGGCGTCGATGACGTCCCGCAGGAGATTCAGCGGGTCCTCGCCGCCGGTATAACCGGGTCCCCAGCGCAGGACCCGGGCAAGGTCGTTGCCGGTCCCTAAGGGCACGATGGCGCAGGGTGGAGAGGAGCACTCGCTGTCCTGGCCCACGTTGTCCAGGCACTGGAGCACCCAGCCGATGGTGCCGTCTCCGCCGCAGACGAGGATCTTGTAGTAGTTGATGTGCCGGAACACGTAGAGTCTAAAAGAAAAACAGGAACAAGAGGTGTAATTTTGGAAGAAATAAATAAAAAAAGGGGGGCAGGGGGAAGAAAGTAGGGGAAGATTTGGCCGATTGCTCACCCGGGCAGGGGGCCTCCGTTGTCCAGGTCGAAGACCTGGTAAGGATTCAGCAGCTTCCGGAAGCTGGAGAGTAGCTCCAGACCCTGGCAGCCCCCGGATTTGATATTTACAAACACCAGCAGCGGCTGCACCCCAGGAGGGACCATGCTCGGCTCGATGCTCGGCAGCAGCATCACTGAAAAAGAGGGGGTCGAAAATGATTGTTGCAAATTTTTTTACGAAATTTTTGCAATTTATGGATTTTCAAATTATGAAATTTCAAATTTTCACGAAGTTTCGATGAAAATTGAGAGATTTTCTGAAATTTCTGGGAATCTCAAAATTTCACATTGTTAGAAAATAATAATAATAATAATGTTTTTCTAGGGAATTTCGAATCGAGGATTGACTTTTAATTTCAATTATAATAAATAGCTTTTTTCAATTACAATAAATTTTGATCTTTTTAACTATAATACAACAAAAATTAAAATTAATGCTGGAAAAAAAAAGCAAAAATAGTTAATTGATGTATAAAATTGGTGTCTGTAAATTTTCACGAAATTTCCGAGAAATTTCTATGAAAATTGAAAGGTTTTCTGAAATTTATCAAAATCTAAAAATTTTACATTGTTAAAAAAAAATAATAATAATAATGTTTTTCTATAGAACCTTGAATCGAGGATTTGGTTTCAATTTCAATTGTAATAAAAAGGTTAAGGTAATTCCAAGTTTATTAATTAATATCAAATAATGAAACAATAATGAAAATTCATGCTTAACAATAAGAAAAATGGAAAATTGATATATTCAATTTTTCCATTGAATAGTAATTGTTCATTCGACTGTCTACTTCTTATTTTTATTGAGAATGAAAATTATATTAATATTATATATTTTTAATTTATAATTAATACTATATATTTTTCATTATCATTATTGAATTTAAATTTCTGGCTTGAATAAGTAACTTCGATATGAAATTACCTAAAAAAAAGTGCCTGATTTTTTAACTATTTTTAAAAGACGGATTTGAAAAAAGGAACAAAGAAAAGAAGGATCAAATTACCCAGAAGAGGTTTCCCCTCGTATTTGGACTCGCGCAACGTGTAAAGTGCCTTCACCGCCTTGTTGGAATCCTCGTAGATGATGACCATCGATCCGTACTCGTAGTAAATTGGGCCGATGGCTGAGAATTTGTTTTCTGCGAGCACCAGGAAAGAAAAGAATAATTATAGTAATATAATTGAATAAAAATAATATAGAATAAATAATAAACAAAACAAAAAGTAACGAACAAAGAAATACAAAGAAATAAATAAATAAATATGAATTTTCTAATTCAATGTTTGAAACCCCTACCTCTCCCCAGGAACTCAATCAACATGTTCTCGTAATTCCTCTCGGACAGGTTCGGTGGCAGATTGCCGACGAACAGGGCGAGATTAGGACCGTGAGGATCTTGCTTGAGCTGCAGGTAAAATCGCATGAGTTCCATCTGCCGAATGGAGTCCTTCCCCAGCTGCTTCACTATTTCCCAGGGTCTCTCGTCCCGCGAGAGGACACGTTCCGTCACTGCAAGGGACGAAAAAGAATTACTTTTTTTTAATATCACGCGACAAAATTTTCACACCGAGTCCCAGATTTCCATAGAAAAACAATTTTTTTAAATTCCACGGACGCTTCCGAGAAGAAGTGGCAAGAACTCAAATTACCACCCCGATCCAGGAGGATCTCACTGCACCGATAGTCCTCGCAGTCGAAGTTTTGCAAACCGAATCGCTCCAGGGCCTCGCGGATGATGTCCGCCACACTCGTGGTCTCCGACACCGGGACGATGCAGAAGGAATCCGACACCTGTAGCTTCCCCGGGTAGACCCTGACTTCGCCGCTCTCGTTGTCCCTGGAGGAAAACCAAGAAGAAAAATCACTCGTCGACAGGTTCCGAAGCGATAATTTCCGGAAGAAGCACTCGAGCACTCACTTGAACCGCAGGAACACAGCCGGACGCTTGCCATCCTTGCGGTTTAAATTCAACACCGGCGTGGGATCCGACAGAGGCGTTTCCTCTCCGGCGTATAGATCCGTCAAGTAGAAATTGGCTGGAAGGGAAAAATTAAAGAAAAATTGCAGAAAAATAACCAAAAAATGAGATTAGTGCTAAATTAAAATTCATAATTTTCTCACTGGGATCCTTCGTTATGTGGAACGCCCTCAACGCCAGGGTGAGCACTTGCTCGGTAGTGGCTTGCCTGGGGACGCTTATCACCCGGAAGATTCGTCGCCGCAAGGAGTTGTTGCCGTCGTAGACTTTGATCATCTCTGAAACGGAACAACGATAACACTTTCCGACACTTTCCACATTTCTCGGAGACACTGGAAAGGCTCGGTGGAGCCCTTGGGTACCTTCGTCGCCCCTTTCCTTGTCATCCTTCTCCTTGGGAGACTTGGCGTCGCGGCCGTGCGCCGCTCCGCTCTGCTGGGACGCGGCCTCCTCGTTGTCCCGGTACCTGGTGTCTCCGCTGCTGAACTCCTCGGAGATGCTTCGAGCTGCAAGCAAGGCGAAGGGGTGCTTTTGCTTATTGGCCACGGTTTCCTTTCCCAGCCGATTCACTCACACCCGAGTGGTAAAATCAAAACGAAGAGACACCATTACCACACGATGCATCCAATTGTTATAAGTATTCGAATAAATCATAAGTAAATCGGTAAATCAATGAATAAGAAGCCGCTGGCCGGAGAAGTATCCGATTCCTTACCTCACATCGAAAGCTTGGGCACTGGGACACGTGGGTGTAGAGTCCGGATTGCGTTTCACTTTCATTTCAAAACATGCATCCAAGCGAGGGAACACACATTTTTTTGCATTTTACTTTTTCATGCTTTGCGTAACGAAAAACGCCAACATCCATGTAAACAAACAAACAAACAAAAGAAAAATAGGCGAGAAGAAACACAAAGTGTATATGTATATTTATATTTTTTTAAAAATAGGCGGGAAGAGGCTGGAGCGAGGGAAGAATTTGGGGGTTGAGAAAAATTAGAGAAAATTAGAGAAAAAGCTGGCAGGTCAGATGTAAGTTGGCCATCGTCTGGGTCGTGGAGGTAGGTGGAGGTCAGGTGGGTAGGAAGGTGGGTTTGTTTCATTTTTTGTGGGTTTTGGCTTTGGCGAATATATACAATATATGACACGCACGCTTCGATTCTGAATGATGACAAATCTAGATACCTCGGACATAAGGAGGGGAAGCATGACAATTTCCATGGCAGCTACGTGGCAAAACTAGTGAAAGACGCCGCAAAGCTTCGACAAGGCGACTCGCAGCCCCAATATGCTCGCTTTCAACGAATTCGAATTGCTCTCCGATGTTATCTTCAAATAGAAGCAAAATAGATTCTCTCCCCGATACTCTCTTTCATTATGTACATGATTATGTGTGGGAATTATTTATTTTGTTTTTTTTTGCTTTATATATATAAATATAAATTAAATTTATATATAAATATAATTCAAATGTATATATATATATATTTTATAATTTATATTTATATATATCTACAAGCTGAAGATGTACTTACGCTTATTCGGTTTTTGTCTCCGAATTTTAGGTCCCGACTCGAATTTATGGAAGTTCTTTTTGTTTCTCGAATGGTTTTGATTTTCAGTCAGAATCGATGGATTTTTTTATTAGTTGATCCAAATAAGCCTGGATTCGCAATTTCTACTATCGCTTATAAGTATTTTTTTATCGATATCAGAAAATGTTGGGTTCGACGTTGACAGAGATTTTTGAAAAAATTGCCAGAGCTCGACGAGAAGGAAATAGAAGATTTTTGGTTCTTGAAATTTTTCAATAAGGTTGACGAATGTCCAGGAAAGAATTATTACATAATCGACAAGTTTCAAAATGAAAAATAGACAAAAATGTGATTCTAAAATATTGAAAGAAAATTCGAAAAGAATTTCTGGAATCTCACAAGAAGTAACCTAACAAACTTTTTTTCTTACAATTTTCCTCCAAAATTTGTCTAACGCGACTAAACAACTCAACAAGAATTTTCATATTTGTCACTCCCAGAAATATGATTTAAGAAATTTGTTAAAAATTCTGAAAAATTTCTGGAGCTCCAAAGGAAAAAATCCAAAAATTTTTGTCTCTTACAATTTCGTCGCAAGATTAATCCAATTCGGGTAAAAAAATTATCAATAATTTGTATTTATTGTATCAATAAATTATCAATAATAAAACTCGGCACCTCAAATAAAATGCGATTCCAAAAAATTCGCTAAAAATCTTGAAAAAAATTCTGGAGCACCACGGGAGGAAACCCAACAAATTTCATCTCTTACAATTTTCCTCCTAGATTCACTCGAGTCCAGTAAAAAAATTATCAATAATTTTTATAGTCGGCACCCCAAAAAATGCGATTCCAAAAAAATTAAACAAAAAATCGTAGAGTTTCTCAAACAATTTTGTCCTAAAATCTGCACAATTCGAGAAAGAAAGGAATGTCCCATGAATGACCTTGAACTTATAGGTTTTCCCGAAAAGCACAAAAACCGGAGCTCTACGAAAAAAAAACGTTTCCTCTACATTACCATGTGACAGAAAAAAAAAGGGAAAAAAATTGTTTGACCTCGAAGGAAGCTCAAGGTCACGACCTTACGACCTTGGGAACGTTTTCTCCTGAAGAGCTCCGTTTCCTGGATTTTCGCAATCCTGGACGAGCGACAAAAGCGTGGCAGCGTCAATTTCCATTTTTTTTAAAAATATTTTGTTGGTTCAAACAATCCAAATTCCTGGGGGTCGAAAGAGAGGCGGGGTCGGGCGGGTGGAGAACGACGAGATGAAACGGATCGGAGCGTAACCAAGATAATGTACAAACGTAAGATGAAAAAACGTGAGAGGCGACCAGGAGGAAGTCGGTACCAAGAGAAGAGAAGAACAGCATCCGGACACTTACGGCACGAATACTCACGAGCCAAGACTTCTTTCCTGCGGACTTGCACGCCGATGATGGCCTCCATGGGCACCTCCGTGCGCGGGATGCTGACCGCGTGCGGGGGCAGGTAGATCGGCTCCAGCGGGCCAAAGGTGCACTCGGGCGGTATGCTCTTGTAGCAGTAGGCGTGTGACTGTGGAAGAAAAAAAGTAGGGGTCGTTATTTGGATCAGCTGGGAAATGGAATTTATCGAAATTTTTTTGAAACTTTTTTTAAATTTTAGTTTTGGGAATTTTAGAAATTGAAACTTAGTTTTGGAATTAAAAAAATGTTTCTCAGAATGTTTTTGAAATTTCTCGAAAAATTACAATTTTTGTTATCAAAAAAACTTGGAATTTTTTTCTATTTAGTTTTTTTATTAAGAACAATTATTTCTAATTTCTGAAATTTCTGAAAAAACTATAATTTTCTCATTAAAAGTTGAAACTTTCTTTATTTAGTTTTGAATTAAAAAAAGATTTATTTTGAATTTTTATTGTAATTTTTTGTTTATTCGAACTAGATAAATTTTGACACTAAATTGTAACAGACGAAAATTGTTGGAGTTTCTTCCGAGAAATTTCCACAGAATTTTTAGCAAATTTTATAAAATTGTAGTTTTTCAGGTGACAAATATAGAAATTCTTGTTCTTTTTTTTACTCGAATTAGACCAATTCTGAGGTAAAAGTGTAAGAGACAAAAATTATTGGGTTTCCTTTCGTGGAGCTTTGGAAATTTTCTCCGAATTTTTGGCGAATTTTTAGAACGGCATTTTTTTGAGTTTTTTAATTGATAAAAAAACAGGTAACAAGAGATTTTCTTTTTGGAATGGTTTACGACGGTTTCTTACCGTGATGCCACACCATTCGCAGCGGAAACCCGCCAGGCATTCCATTGAGAAGCACGTTTTTTTGCAAACGGCGCATTTCGAGCTACTGGGCAGGTTGCCCTCGCGCCAATGGTGCGTGTGTTTGACGGATGCCAGGTCCTTCTCCGGCAGGTAAGTCGCGTTCTCCTTGCAGTCCGCTACGGCGAAGTCCTGGCACTCCACGTGCACGAAGTACTCGCATACTGCCAAAGGAGATATCCCCATTATTTATTATTCTATAGTTTTTTTTGTTTTTTTTAGATTTCAAAATTGTCCAAACCAATAATGGTTATTAATTGTTGGTAACAAATTATAAATTATATTTACATATAATAATAAGAATGATAATAATAATAATAACAATAACAGTAACAATAATAATAATGAGCAGCTATAATAATAATTATAAAAAAAGTAACTAATATAATATTAAAACAATATTATATTTTACCAACTTATTAAATATAAGTAATTTTAGAGAATAAAATTTGTTTCATCATTTACATGCGCTGTATTACTTTAAGGGGTAGTTTACGGTATTTGGGGGCGGTAGCGTGAAAAATCCCTTCGTAAAAAAGGAAAAATCTTCCCTTAGAAAATAATTTTTAATCAGTTTCATAAAAAAATTTTAATAAATATCGAGTTATTTTGAATAATTCACT
This sequence comes from Gasteruption jaculator, assembly GCA_949825005.1. NCBI lineage: Eukaryota > Metazoa > Arthropoda > Insecta > Hymenoptera > Gasteruptiidae > Gasteruption > Gasteruption jaculator. The sequence goes on along the minus strand of OX463764.1, from coordinate 11,340,616 downwards.
TCCAGGGGTGACTTTTATCACCCCTTTTGCTACTATATTGCAAAAAATTTATAAAATGATTGTTTTCGATATAAATTACATTCTGTTTCCAGGTGTAATAAATCTTAAGAGAAAAAAAATTTTTTTTTCATCATTTACATGCGATGTATTACTTTAAGGGGTAGTTTACGGTATTTGGGGAGCGGTTGCGAAAAAAATCCAGAAACGCGACAACTGAAGTATTCGATAGTGTAAACGGAAATGCTTTCCTTTATTTTTTTCGGTTCATACCCTGGTTTTTATAAAGAAAAAAAGTTTTAAAAAATCTAGTTTTCTTTAGATATAAAATAAGGGTTGCAACCCCTTGGGTCATGAACACATCTAATATCTTCGACCTCGTATGACAAATACTTTCCACTTTGTTTTATTAAAAAATATTAATTAAAAGCCGAGATATGAAAAAAAAAAGATTTTCGGATACAATTTTAGGGGTGGTTTTTACCCCCTTAAAGTGGATGTCGACACATAAAAAGATACGTGTCTCTTATTGTTTTCGAGTACTAAAACATATCCAAAAATTATTGAAATCGGTGAGGTCGGGTTGGAGTACCTTCCTTGTTAGTTGGTTAATGTTAAATAATTCTTTAGTATCCTTGGTTTTCTAATGCGGTCAGATTTAATTCAATAATCTTTAAAATATATTACAATTATTTTAAAAGTAGAATATATAAAAAAATATTTTGAAAATGGTTGAATTAAATCCGGCCGAATTAGAGAATCAAGGATAACAAAGAATTATATTAATTAGTATTATTATAATTATTTTATTACAAATTATTATAATAATAATAATACTGATGGTAATAATAATAACAGCAACAACAACAACTATTATTATTATTATTATTATTGTTATTATTATCATCATGATTATTATTAACTTAGCATATATTTTATTAATATTCCAGCTATTATTATTATAAGTAGTATTAATTTATCGATTCCCATTTTCATTAAAATTCCATGAAATTCAAAAAGACAACTATAAGTGCAATGATTCAATTCCGATTTTGAATGAACAGGTCTCGATACTCACTCTCACAATGAATGGAAAGATTGTCGTCCAACCTCTTGCGACAGACGTTGCAGAACTTTCGTTTGTGGTGTACCTGTTCCGACCAACAGTGCGCTACCGGGTTCTGCGAAAAATATTTTTGTTTTAGTGAAAAAAGGAAAATTATCTTCCATTCTTTTCGAATGGAAAGAAAGAGAAGAAGAAAAATAAGTAATATTTTCGATCAATTTTTTAAATAACAAATAAATAGTACCTGTATTTCTTTTTAATAAACAATTAAAAAGACGAACCTTTATCAGGCTTGCCGCGATGCTGGAGCAGGGAGAGACGACGGCCTTGAGACAGCGGTCGTGCACCACGAAGTTGCAAACTGGAATGCAGAAATTCAGGGTATTAGTGGATATACATTTTTTTTCTTTTTTACAAAAATTTTTCTTTTACAAGTTTATTCAATCTTGGGATTGAATCTGGTGTCTAATAATAAATAATAATTATTTATAGTGATAATAATAATAATAATAATAATAATAATATGAATAATAATAAAAATGATAATAAAAGAATTGAATTTTCATAATAATTGTAATAACCTTGAAATGGACCTTCTATATATAGTATATATACTTTCTTGTATATATATATATATAGAGTATATATATCTAGGCATATAATGAAAAGATTCGAAATTTAAAATATTTAAAATTCTTCAAAAAAAAGAACAATTAAATCAAACAAAAAAATATACACACATATATATATAGTATATATACATGTACATATAGTACACATATATATATATATATATATTATAGTATGTGTACAGATAGAGACAGATATCACCCCACTCCACCTCATCCCCCACGATCAATGCTCATGAGAAGTAGCTCGATGCGCGCGCCCCCAAACCTCCTCCTTTCTACTATAAACTGTTTCTAAATTATTCTTTTTCTTCGATACAATAATTACCTTTTTTCTACAATTTTTACCTTTGCGAATTATTTCAATCGGCTCCTGATACACATATATATGTATATATACATATACATACATTTGTTACATACACACATACATATATGTAGAGATATTATTGAGGCACAAATAAATAAAGAAATAATTTAAATCAATCTTGTTTCTCTCTATTTTTTTCTACTCCTTTCTTTTCTATTAAATTAAATTTTTATGTATATAATTTATAGAAAATTTATTTTTCTCAAATACTTCTCTGATTTTTGCTATTTTCAATTGAATATTGTTGCATTTGCAAATAACGAATGCTGCACTTATCAATTGCTTATCATACCCTCTTATTTTATAATAAATTTATAATAATATTTTGTAAATATTATGAATGGGTTTGTTTAATAATTAGGAAATTTATGAAAATATTGCCATTATTTATTGTATTTTTTTTCTAATGTAAGATTTCGAATTTATTGAAATCAATAAAAAACCATGAACGTTGGCAATAACGAAATTATTATTATTGCTATTACTATTATTGTTGTTATTTTATTTTAATTTTAGAGTATATTGTAGGTTGATTTTTATCAAATGGAAATTATTATTATTATTATTACCCCTACTACTATTATTATTAGTATTACTATTATTATATTATGATTATGATTATTATTATTATCATTATCATCATTATTATTACCATCATTATTAATATTATTACTACTGCTATTATTATTATTATTATTGTTGTTGTTTTTATTATTATTTTCCCCAAAATAATGTTTTTATCGTAACCCATTCGAGTTATTAACATTTAGTCGGCCGAAGTTATTCAAAATTCAAGTTCTATTATTTACACATTTTTCAATACCAGATTTTCCTTTATACCACATTATACTCAAGGTATATTTATAAAAACAACACTAATTGATTTTCAATCGATTCCTTCAACGAGTATAAAAATAATCTTCCATCTTCGATATGTTACCAAAATTTATCCATTCGAAAACCAAATTATAGAAACCCTCATATATATGTGCCATTTATTTCGAAAGTGACGTAAGTCCAGTGTTTTTCTTTATTTCTCAAAATGTTTTTTACGACAGTTAATTTGAAGTGGAACATGTTACTACAATTAACAAAAAATTCACAAATGGACTTATGCCACTTTCTAATTAATCGGCTCATATGTTAGATCCATGTAAAACAAAATTCATTTAACATTAAAGAAAAACTAAAAACAATAACAACAATATCCACTTCCGCATGGGTCCACCATTAAAAAATGGCCGTCAACCGATATATTTGGTACAAAGTATCATCACTATTATTCCATTTGTCCCTTATTAATTCCTCTCTGGATCATATTCCTCTACTTTGTTTCACATTCCAGCCCCAATACATTATTATATCTATATATGTATATATGTGTGCCATTTCAGCCAATGTGTTATTATATCTATATATGTGCCATTTCAGGCAATGTATCGTTATATCCATGTACCCTAAAAGAAACACCGCTGGTGCAAAAAAATTCCGACAAGTTCATGTATGAAAAGTGATATCTCCACAAAAACATATCTGATGCAACCCCCACCCCCTCAAAAAAAAAACTGTCTAATTTATAGGATATGTACCATTTCAGGCAATATATCGTTATATCCATGTACCCTAAAAGAAACACCCCTGGCACAAAAAATTGCGACAGGTTCATGTATGAAAAGTGATATCTCTACAAAAAAACACCTCTGATGCACCCCCCTCCCCCAACAAAAAAATTAAATGTCTAATTTATACGATATGTCCCATTTCAGGCAATGTATCGTTATATCTATATATGTGGCAATTCTACTACGGTGGTATGGGAATAAACATTCCATTGGTTGCACGAATTCCTCGAGATTCAATTCAATTCCAAATTCGTTCCTCCGTTTGTTTCTTTGTTCCCTTTGATTCTCCGTTATTATTCTGTACCTTCGCAGATGTACCCCTGCTGTATGAGGCCCCAGAGCATATCGGTGCAGCTATGGCAGTAGGTCGGCTTATGGAAGTTCTTCTTGCTGAAGCTGTGCCCGTGGCTGGCTGGAGTCTCGGCCGAGACCGACGCCATGTTCCCCGTTCCACCGCGGCAACGTTCACGCCAGATTTTCACCGTGAGGCCACACGGGGCGCGGTGCGGCACATATTCGCGCGCGACTCACTACTGCTCCTATTGCTGCTATTCGCTGCTAATGCTACTACTGCTGTTGCTGTCGCTGTCGCTGTCGCTGCTGCTGTCGCTGCTGCTTCTTAACGTTGATGACTGACGCTGATTTACTCCTCGCATGCCCCTTCGATGGCACTCGCACTCGAAGTCGTCATCGTCATCGTTACGTCGGGGCACATCGAGCTGCAGGACAATATTGGAAACTTCATCATCGTCATCGTCATTCCCATCCTCGTGGTGGCGCTCCTCTTGGCGGACATGCTCCCGGTGTTGGCCATCTCGGCCATCTTCTTGGTCCACTTCGTCTTCGTCGTCTTCGTCGAGACTCTGCCTCTCACTCTCACTGTCACCTTTGGCGTGACGGCAGTCGCGGGCAGCAGCATCATCACCCTCGCGGCCACTACGTGATCTCGAAGACGTACGCCAGCATCTCGCTGCTGGTGCCGATGTCGATGCCGATACCGGTGCTCCTGATGACTCCTCTTCTTCTTCTTCGCGCCTCTGACGTCGTCCCTGCCGTGAAGTCGAGCACTCGACGCTGCCTTCACATGCCTAAGGGGCATTATCGCCGCCGTCGTGTCTCTTTATCGGTCCCGCGGTAGTCGCCACCTCCTGGCCACTACGCTTGGTCACCATCACTTGGTCCTCGCGCGCCCGAGACATCACCGCTTTACCCACCGGTCACCGATTAATCTGTCAATCTATTACTCTTGCCGCACCTCCTCTTCCTCTTCCACTTCCGACCGAGTTCTTCTCACCCCGTCATCCGGCGAAAGGAGTTTCTCCCTTCTTTCCCTACTTGTTTCTCTATTTTCCCCCTTTTCCGTACTTCGATACCAAAATTTCGCTCAATTACGGCCCTTTTCGTCAATTCCCCAGCTACTTTCTACTGGTTCTCCCTATTTTCGCCACAATTCTGATTTTTTCTGCTACTTTCGTCTCTACTCGGCTATTCTCGGCCGCCTTCGACTCTTTCCTGCTCCTTTCGGCTATTTTCGCTTGGTTCTGCTTGTTTCCGTACTTCCTCTGCCCCTTTCTCTCTCTTTTTCGCTACTTTTGCGCTTATCCGTCCCGTTCGGCTACCCTCGGTTTCTTCCGACTACGTTCGTCTCTGTTCCGCTCTTTCTACTTCTTTCCACCACTTTTCCGTCCCTATTTCCTCTGTTCCGTTCCTTTTTCTCTATTTTCTATCTTCTTTCGCTAGTTTCCGCTCTATTCGGATCCTTTCGGATCTCCTCGGTTTCGTTCGACGGAGTTCGGTTTTTTTCGGCTCTTCCCTACTTTTCTTTGCCGATTTCGACTGGGTTTCGCTGTTTTTTGCCAATTTCTGCTATTTCTCTTCCGATTTCCGCTCGTTTCCGCCCCGAATCGGCTCCCAACCCTTCTTCCAATGTCACCCCTCGCGCGAGAGGCTTCACCCTTCGCAAATCAGCCCGCAACCCTCGGCCCTCAGCCTTCGGCCTTTCCGAACTCGATGACGAGGAACGAAAATTCACGAAGAAACGAAAAGGAACGAACGGAAATGAAACGAGAAACGGTTCGGAACCACCCCGGGCTCGACGTTTAACCGGAAATGACAGACATTTTTTCAGGATTCACTTTTTAGATTCAGATTCGGACTCGGATTCGGATTCGGATTCAGGTTGGCTCTTCCTCGCCACCGGATGCGCGCGCAGTTGCTGTTCCTCTTCTTGTACCTTTTTTCCGTTTGTGTGTGTAATATGTGTACGTGTGTATGTATATGTGTGTGCGTGTGTGTACTATCTCGCGTATACGTGGGATTCACATAATCGCGGATTCCTCGAAACACTCGGGGGTGATTTTGAAAATTTGGACTTTGATGCTTTTTCGATTTTTGTTTTCTTTTTTTTTCTTCTTGCAGAAAACGGAACCTCGAGTCGAAGGACGCGTCGCGAGGCAAGTACGTGCGTGCAAAAGTACGAGCCAACGGAACGGGAGGAATTCCGAGCCGACCGAGATGCGCCCGACGCACGATAGACGAAAGACGACGACGACGACGACGCGCGACCCTATTCCTCCCGCGATCACTACTTTTTGTGGGCATCTGCGCATTTTCGACGCCGTCCATCCGGTCGGTCGGACTCGGATCTCGGATCTCCGATGGTTCGTGGCTGGTTATACCGCTTCGAGCGAGTTCCGATTACCGATGGATAGATATATAGACGTTTAGCAATTGATTGATTATCGTGATTTAGGTTTATATTTGAAATTTTGGAATTTCAGAAATGTTGTTGAATTGACTTGGGGGTGTTACGACCGCGAGGAAAATGTTTCTCCGGGAAAGGCTGTAATGGAGTTTTAGAGTTTTTCAAATAAAAAATGCATTTTTTACAAAACGTTACAGATTTTCAAATTTTTCTCTGAAAATCTTTAAATTTTTCACAAAACATTACAGATTTTCAGATTTTTTTGAAAAATATTGGATTTTTTCAGAATTAATTATAATTTTTTTCGGAAAATCTTGGAATTTATCAGAAAAGTTGGTTATTCAGAATTTTATTCTGAGAATTTTGGAGTTTTTAAAAATATATGGTTTTTAAGAATTTTATTTTGAAGATTTTGGAGATTCAAAAAAATTATAGTTATTTAGAATTTTTTTCTGAAAATCTTTGAATTTTTCAGAATTGTTTCTGATAATTTTAGAATTTTTCAAAAAAGATTATTGACTTAAAAACTTTGAAAATTTTAGAATTTAAAAAAATTAATTTTTGAAAATCTTGTTATTTTTTAGTGAATATTATAGTTTTCGGAATTTTCTTTCTGAAAATTTTAGAATTTTTCAAAAAATCTGAAAATTTCAGAATTTTTTAGAAATTCTGAAAGTTTTTCTAACAACACCTGGTAACACGTCTCTAATATTTCTTTGAGAAATGTTATCACACTTCTTCTAAAAAATTCTGAAAAACTTCAAACATTTTTTCCAAAAAAATCAGATATCTTTTACTTTCCTTTTAAACTTTGAAATTTCCTCAACTCGATTTTGTAACTTTATTGATACTTTCTCTGAAACATATTTTCTCATACTGAATTTAGGGAATTTTCAAGAAATTAAAAAGTCCCTCAGAAACTTTCTGAACAGTTCAGAGAAATTTCAGATAATATTTGAAATGAAATAAAACAATTTCTTCGAAAATCTTAGAAAACAGTTTAAATTCTTATACTACCCCTGTCACACAATAATAGTAGCAAGTTAATATTCAATCAGGATATTAATTGCTATTACTATTATGGGACAAAAGTGGTACAAAATTTTTTTTAGAAGATTCTGAAAAAATTTTGATAAATATTTTTATCAAGAGATTAATTATATTTTAATCTAAAATTAAATTATACTTGAACATAATTAAATTAATATTTTAACATAATTAGTTCATAAATAAATTGTAATATTAAACAAAAAATTATTTGTAAAAATTTGTTATTGTTTATTAGGATTCTGATAATATTTGTTTCAGGATTCAAAGTTAATTTTTAAAATAAGATTAATTGACATATTTTAAAAATCGATATATTTTATCAAAATCAATGTGGCAATTTATTACATTTGGGTACATAGATATATTTATATTCATATTAATTGTAACATATTTTGATATAAAATTAACAACACCAACATTTATTTACATACTATAAAATGGACTTTCCTCAAAGATGAGTCGAACCTACCCATAATCTTCGGATTTGGTCAAGTCGCAGCGAGCTCATCAATGAGTGGTTTTGCGATCAGTCTTTACTTGGACAACTTCAAGCACTCGTACACTTTGGTGCATCTTACTTGGATGCACAAATCAGTCATGAAGTTGGTTATATGCGATTCCTTGTCTCGCTGCTTGTTGCTCTCGCAGACACACACCAGGGTCATCCCTGGGTCGATGTTCAGCATCGCGTAGATGCAAAGGTCCTGCGAAATACTTATCGACTTAAAATTTTTCTGGAATTAAATCCTACTCTTTTATGCATGATTTTCAAGAAATTGTTAAACAGAAAAAAAAATAAAAGTTCTTAAAAACAGAAAAAAAGAAGAGAAAATGTTAAAAAGAAAATAAGAAAAAAAAATTGTTAGACCGAAAAAAAGAATAAAATTATTAAAGAGAAAAAAGAAATTGTTAAACACAAAAAAAGAATAAAAATTGTTATACAACAACGAAATTAGAATAAAATGGACTTTGTCACCTTCAGGCAAAACATTACAGATTTTCAGATTATTTTTAGAAAATATTGGAATTTTTCAGAAATTATTATAATTGTTTCGGAAAATCTTGGAATTTTTTTAGAAATAATTATAATTTATTTCGAAAGATCTTGTAATTTTTCAGAAAAAGAATAATAATTATTAAACAGAAAACAAATTGTTACACAGAAAAAAAAGAATAAAAATTGTTATACAACAACGAAATTGTAATAAAATGAATTTTATCACCTTCAGGCTCTTGTTGTAAATGACTTTGTCCATTGGAAGCAGGTCCGCGTGCCTCTCCATGATTCCTTTTCGAATATTGTCCCAATGCACCGTCGATTTCTGCAGGAATGTCTGCAATTGCAAAGCGGAAATTTGAGAATTCGTCTAATTTCATTTTATTTACTTAATTATTGTATTTCTTCATTATTATTCTAATTATTTTTCTCACTCCAGGACAGCAAAGCACCACAGGGAAGGGCTCCTCCGTGGGATCGGATTGTCGCTTCGGATGTTTGTACCCATCTCCGGAGTTGTCCGAACCTCGAGCATCGAAGACAATAGCTATCGCCAGGAGATCGTGTTTGCGCTGGAATGTCTGGATCCTGAATCAAAAAAATTCAAAGAAAATGAGGAGAATCTCCTGAATGAATAATTAAAAGAGTTTTGTTACTATTTATGTAATCCGAGTAAATAAATGAATGGGTCCAGGATGTAGATCGATTCTGGAGGAGACTCGTACTTGTGGTAGTAGTCGACGGTCTGCTTGCTCATAATGCTTCTCATCTCCGCAGGGTTGGTCTGCTGCGACAGGGTGTTGTGGAAGTATAGCGAGCACTTGGCCAGGATGGCTGATCGGAGCTTCACCAACCACTGGTACAGAGCCGGTTGCTGGTTCGCCTTGAGGAAAGTCGCTCCGAACCCGAGTTTCCAAGACTGTTTGCAAAAAATTGGAACTTTAAGCACTTGTTATCTTTTTGTAAATTTATAACATTTATAACATTTTATTAAATTTTTATTAATTTAATAGAATGTTATAAATTTGAATGTTTATAAATATAATGAAAATACAAATATTATTATAAATAATGATAAATATTTATTTATTATTATTGGTAATTATAAAAATTGAAATTTATAAAATTTTAAAAGGTTCATACAAATTTATAAAAGTAGTACAATATTTAGAAAAATTGTCTATTTTACAACAATTCGCTACGAAAATTTCTTTCTTATTGATTTTTGTAGATTCGATACGATCCAACCGGATTTCATTGAAATCGAAGCTTTCGATAAATCATTTTTATAAAAATGATGACAATATAAATATAATTATAAATAATAAAAAATATTTATTTATCATTACTATAATAATGGCAAGTAAATATTTATATACATGATCTAATCAATATATGATAAATAAATATTGATATATTTATATATAAAATCCAATCGGATTTCATTGAAATTGAAGCTTTCGACAACCATGCGAACATTGAAGCTCTTTCCCAAAGAAAGATTCACCTCTTTGCTCTGCAGGGTTCTCTCCCATGCGGTCATTCGAGCCTGGGCCCCATAGAGTGCCATCAGAGTGGGCAGAAACCTCCAGTTCTGCACATGCACCTGTGCCCTCATCAAGTGGACCAGAATTTCGCACTCCAGACTGTAATTAAAAAAATAAATAAATAAATATATCGAATCCAATCGGGTCACCAGCTTCCTCGAACTCTTACTCACGTAAGAGCAGCCTTAATCGCAGTCAAGGCCAGGTGCGAGCAGGACAGAGCATGGGACTCGGCGATGGTCTCGACATTCTTCAGTAACTCCTGGAACCGCATAGTTTTGCAAGCACCCCCGATGCTGGAGTTGTACATCTTCTCGTAGCTGAAAGAGGGGACTTGAGTTCCGAGTTCAGGCTGGGGAGGGCTAATTAGAAGACTCACAACTCGATCAGCTGTATCCTGGCCATGATGAATCGGCAGAGTTCAGAGGATACTTCAGCGACCATGGTACCGATGGCTCCCGTGCCCCTCGTCATCTCCTCGACTCGCCTCAGGTCCAGTCGAAGGGTTTCGTACACCGTCTTCAGGGAGTTCTAAAACAATTGCAATGAAAACAACCATTACTATCATATAACTATTGAAATATACAATAATTATAATTTACATAACATATATAATATATATTATAATAAACAATAATTGTAACTTACAATAAATATACAATACATATTATAATAAACAATAACTATTATATAACTATATTAATCATAAGGAGCGATACAGGGTGTGCGGCGTAAGGTGTCAATGACAAGAGGTGGTAGTAGATAGTGAAAAATTGTGAAGAAAAGTTATGTACCATTTTTGAGATTCGGAATAGTTACCGAGTAATTAATTAAAATGTTCTGACCGATCGGAAAGTCGAAAAAGCTTGGTGGGCATATAAAAAAAATGTAGAATCTAAATTTTCTAGTAGCGTCGATTAACGTTTTCTCGACACCTTAGGCTGCACACCCTATATATAGTAATTTGTAGTAATATACGATATTAATCTCACGTCTTTCCGCAGAAAGCCCTTGTTTTTGGTATGCAGGAAGCCCAGGTCGATGTAGGACCTTTCGGCCACTGCGATCTGGGGCAGATGCATTAGCAACATCCCCCACGGTCCCATCTGCGAGCTGCGACAAGACTCGCGCTCCTTCTCCTGCGAAACGAAATAAGTGGCAAGTGCTCTCATGGAAACCAGCCTTCAAGAGGAACTATTCTTGTTTTTGGGAGGAAGAGGGTAGGATTTGGGGTTATTTTAATATCTCCAGAGTTCTGAATCGGACATCCAACAACGGGATTTTAAGGTATTGGCAAAAATGTCCCCGGATACCGAGGGATTCGTACTTGTGCTCTTTATGCCCAAAATGTAGAGACAAACAAAATAAGTGGCAAGTGCCCTCATGGAAATCAGCCTTTTTTATAAATCATTTTAGAGTTTTTTAATTATTTAGGAGGGAGGATTAGGGAACCTTACGTACGATGGACTCCTTGGCTTTCTCGAAACACAATTGCGTGACCTGGGTGAAGAAGGTGCTGATAAACTCCTCCTCGTGGTCCATTTTGACGTTTTATTTAATCTTTATTTACTTTCGAGCGTCCACCACAGCGATGCCATATTGTATGTACTACTTGGTACTACTTTTTGCTACTTGGTACTACTGGGGCGGAAACATGGATTCCATGAGTCCATCGCGCACGTATTTTAAGAGTTGATAATCAGTACGCATGCGCATGAAGGTTTTTGAATAGGGGGAATTATCATTTACGAAGTTTGAATGAATGAAAATCTTACAAATTATTAATTATTATGATTATTTATTTATTATTGATAGATAAATACTACACCCTCTGTCCCATAATAGTCGATGGTTTTCTCCTTTTTTCTGGAAACGAAAACTATCGAGTATTATGGGACAGAGGGAGTATTACAAAAATCGATATTATTTTTTATTGAATATTTGCAAAAATCTATTTTTAATATTAATGAAGATTGATCTTAATTTTTTATAAAAAAATTCGATATCGCAATTACGATTTCCAAAAATCGGTATTATCTATTAATAAAAATTGATATTAATTAATCATAAAAAAATCGGTATCGAAATTACGATTTCCAAAAATCGGTATTAGATATTAATAATTTAAAAAAAAAATCGATATGGCCAATACGATTTTTAAAAATCGATATTAAATATTAATTAATATCGATAATAATTATTCGCAAAAAAAAACCGATATTGCAAATGTGAATTTTCAAAAATATGCATTATCATGATAAATCATATAACAACAATGAACGTACAAATTTAAAAATAAAATATAACGAAGAAACTTCCGATTTATTTGTAATTTATCAATTTCGATATAAATGAGCGAATTAACTATTCATCCGGTTTACGAAATCGACGAAACTTGAAGTTCTGCAGGAACCGCAACTCGCCGGTCCAACATTTCAACATCCGACACTGTAGGGGGTCCAGAATATCTGGGATCTCTGCAAGGAAAATCGATGGCTTATTTACTTATCGATCATTGTTATTTTTATCGTTGATTATTGATGATTGATTATGACTTATTCTTTACCAATGCCACAGGATTGGTATTCCTCTAATTCCCGCTGCTTTGTCATCCTCAGGATGTCCTCTCGGTTAGCATGCTGCCGTTTCCTCTTGCCTCCGATCGAGTGTTTGATAGCGATCTGCTCCAGTTCCTCGTCGTTCCTTCCGATGTACCTTCGCGAATGTATGAAAATTATTATTATTATCATTATTTTCATCAACACCATCATTGTTATCGATGGAAAACAGGGGCTCTTCGATAAAAAAAATACATTTCTAAAAGCCGTGCGGTCAGTTCCTGGGTGTAAGGACACACATCTGGGTCCATGTGCTCCTTAATCCACAGCATTTTCTCACCGATCAGACTTTGTTTCATCACCGACCCTAATTTCGCCTTTTGTCTCGATTCTTTCCTGGAAAAAAGATTATCATTATTACTATTGTTATTATTATGTTATGATAATTATTAACATTATTATTATTTATTATCACCATTATCATTGTTGATACTATGTTGTTGTTGTTGATACCATTATCATAATAATAATAATAATGATCATTATTATATACCGATATAATAATATTATTATTAATATTTAATAATTATTATTAATATGCCAATATATCAATATACTAACTTTTTGCGCTCAAAAGACGACTCAGAGTAACCAGTTTCTCAAGTTTCTCATCTTTTAAGTCTCGAGAGCAAAGGATTAATATATCAAGGTTATATATCAATTAATATAATAATATATCAATATATCGATGTATCAATATACCAATATATTAATATATTAATATATACCAGGCAACACTGTTTGCCTCTGTCCGGATACCATGTATCTCTGGTAATAATAAATAAATAAATAAAATAAACAATACATTATTATATGGATGTATAATTTATAATAATAATAATAATAATTATTATTATTGTTATTAATTAAACTATACCTCTTGGACTGTTTGACGATAGCTATGGACTTCCTACTGTTGGGGTGTAGAATTTTCGTGACCTTGTTCCTGGAGAGGAGATCCCTCTTGGCCGCATCTTTATTGCTCGGCTAAAACATAAAATCGTGATTAAATGATCTATTTGTATAATAGAGAAATTTTTCAGACTTACCATTATTCCAGCGACTTGTCTCTGTATTCGCTACTTCCTTTTTTCCGCACCTTCGATTTCACGTGTAGGGTAGATACGTAAATAAAGAAATATCGTATAAATATATACAAATATGACCCGTTCGCGTCGGTAGGGAAGAGCTCCGAATGGTTCGCATATCGACTGAGCTTCCCTCTCTCTTTTGTGCGGAATAAAGAGGAAAAAAACATTTCTTGTCCAAAGCCAACCAATCGGAATCCTCCTTGTCCAAATTTCGACTAATTGGCGACCTCTTGTATTTGAAGTCAACCAATCGAAGGTATCTCCGCCGACTTTCGACCAATTCGAAACTTCTTGTCCAATTTTCGACCAATCAACGATCGATACTTCTTTCAAAACCGACCAATCGGAAGCTTCTGTACCTGAAACTCGACGAACTAAGAATAGAAAAGGCGCATGTTCCCATTTTGCTTCTCTTCCCCAGAGAAAAAAATAACTACCAAGTACCAACCTTAACCTCGAAACTGTACCGGTGTGGAAAGTGAGAAAGTGGGGTTTTGCGTAAAAGGGGCGTAGAAATTTCGGGACCCCCGATAATAGAAGAAAGGGGCGGCACAAGGGTTGGGGTACGATTTTGATTCGGAGTAGATCGAAACAAAAAAAATAGAAGAATGTTCGTCAGGCCGAAGGTGAGATTGGGTGTTTATATAAATACTCTTGTGGGTTATATATTGATATATCAATGTATCAATTCTTCGCGCTCGAAAGACGACTTCTTAAGATTCTCATATTTCAAGTCTCGAGAGCAAAGAATTAATATATCAACGTATCAATATAATAATATATCACTATATCGATACATTATTTTATCGATATATTAAATATAGCTTGTGGGTACTTCTTGAATTGGTATGTATGTATCAATATATTATTATATCGATGTATAAGTATACCAGTGTATCGATATATCAATATATTGATATATTAATATATCAAAATATTAAATATAGCTTGTGGGTTTCCTTGAATTCGTCTCAACCCAAGGATTTTAAAACCAGTGTCGCATTTATCCTTAGACCATCCTGGATCTTGTGAGATCCCATGGACCACTCGTTTCGATTCGATGCTCCTCCAGCCTCGATACGGCGAGTACAACGCAGCAAGGAGTTCCGGATAAGTTATACAAGAAAGTCGAGATTGAGGTACGAGGTAACGACCCAGAGGTCCTCAGGAGCTACGGCATTTTCGCTACCAAGTCCGCGCAGCATCTCGGCATCATCACAGGCACTAAGTGAGCAGCAAGATACTTTTGTTCGACTTTCGATTTTTATAAAGAATTGGAATTGCTTATTTCGTATTATCTCCTTGCAGCAAATCCCCCAGGAAACCCATTCACGAGCGACTAACGCTCCTCAAGTCAGTGCACATATACAAGAAACACCGGGTCCAGTATGAGACCAGGACTTACTACCGCACGATGGACTTCCTCCGACTCACCGGATCCACTGCTGACACCTTTCTGGAGTACATCCAACGCAACTTGCCTGAAGGAGTGGCCATGAAAGTAACGAAAGTAAGCCCTCAATTGCATTTTATCCGAGAAAAATAAGAGATAGGGAAATAGTAATTGGGGATTCTCGACGTGCTCCCCGAGACGTGTTCAACGAGTACCCAATTGACGTGATTTCGAGAAACTTCGAAATCTGTGATTTAAAAAAAATACATTTATAAAAAAAAAAGCTTTTTCTTCGAAAAAATTGAGAGATAAGGGAAAAGTAACTGGGGATTCTTGAAATACTCCTCGAGACGAATTCAACGAGTACCCACATGACGTGGTTTCGAGAAACTTGGAAATCCGCGATTTTGAAAAAAATACATTAATAAGAAAGAGCTTTTTCTTCCAGAAAATGGGACATAGGGGAAAAGTAATTGGGGATTTTTGAAGTGCTCCTCGAGACGAGTTCAACGAGTACTCACATGGCGTGGTTTCGAAAAATCTCAAAATTCATGATTTCAGAAAAAAAAGTAAGGCGATATTTCAAGACTTCGAAAGTAGGGTTTGTAGGTACTCGCTGAACTCGTCGCGACGCCAGCATATGGAATATAAGGATCGTTTTTTTTTTCCAGCACGAGATTCAGACCCTCCCGGAGGCGGTGCGGGAGCCTCCAGTACAGGACACATCACTACCATTGTAAATTTTATTGCGAGCAATACACGAGATTTCATTCATTTCACCGAGGACCTGATCAAGATCACTTTGGATGACCCCTCCGACGACCTCCTCCCGCTTTTCTCCGACCCGGTCGCCTTCAGTTCCGGCAGCCGGTCCTTCTTCCGAAACTCCAGGACCTGGTTCTTCTTCCCATTCCTCGCGATGTCGACGGTAGCTAGAGGCGTCTCGCCTATACTCTGACCCTCAGTTGGCTCTCTCGCTTGACGCTCGTTCAGGGAATCGTTGGTCTGTTTTCGTCTTGTCAGAGAAACACTCGCTGTACAGGTGTGAAGGATGAAATCTGCAAAACCAAATACGAATTCTTCTTCCGCGCTGCTAGACAAGTTCAATGAGTACCCACAACCCATACTTTGAAAAAACAATTTTTTTAGAGAGTGATGGGCGGGCGTTCCTGGAGTCTCCCGCAAGTATGGCTTGTGGGTACTCGTTCAACTGGTCTCGGCCTCTTCTACACGAATCCGAGATGTAAATTCAGACAGGACGATTCCGTCGACGGGAAAGTCGGCGTACCTGATCTCCTACGGATACACCTGGCGTAGCTGCCGATATCGAGCGCCGCAAACGCCAGAACAACGACGAAAGTCAGTGGTATCGCGCCCATTGCTCGCGAGACTGAAGATGCGAGCTCCTGGAAGCCGGTGGCAGGGAACAATGGGTTTTTTCTACACTTTTCTTTTTTCTGCCCGGGGGAAACTGGTTGGCCTCGATGGAGGATTGAAGGGACCTGTTGCTGTCAGGGCCAAAGTCGTTAGTGACGACGGTGAAAGGAGTTTGAAAGGAATTCGTAATTTCTATATTTTGAGTTATATTTGTATTTTTTTTTCTTTTTTTTTTCTTGAGACATTCGTTCTCTACAATAATTCTTGTTTACGTCTCCGCATGTGTGTCAGTGTGTGCGTGTACGTGTCTGTGTGTGTGTGTGTGTTTGCGTTACTGGGTACGTGGGTTCGGGTTCGAGTCCTAAGTATCTTTAATTTCCTCCATTTATGCGTCAGCTTGCTCATTTTATTTCTCTTCTCCTCCTCCTCCTCCTCCTCATTCGTATGTTTAATTTTCCTCGTATATTATGTACAATATAAATTACGACGTAGATATATTATGTATATATATATATTTATATAGAATTACAAAAAACAATTGACAATTGTTGTCGGGCCTTCGATTTCCGTCCATTCGTCCTTCCCGGCGCTAACGACGCGTAAACACGCCCGGAACCGTGGCCGTTATCGAGCGTGGGAGAGGTTCGGGCGAGGACGCGTATACGCGCTCGTAGCACCGGAAGGGTCGAACGCGACGAATCGATGGTACCGAACAAACAAGGATATACGAACGTGGGGGGAGCAGGAATAAGGGGGGGTGGGGGATGAATGAACCCTCGTTGTACGTAATTGATGCTTGTTAGAATCACGTTATTTTCAAAAATGTTGAAAATAAAATACTTAAAAAGAAACAAAGAAAATAATTACAAACATCGGATAATAATAATAATTACAAAAATAAAATAATTCGGGTTCGGGTCCGATTTCGAAATTCGCGCCGCGCCCTCCCGAGGAATGTCCTTCCGTTCCCTTGTCGTTGTCGTTATCGGTACTATTATTACACAATATTATATATAAACGTATTCGAAACCCCGAAAACGCCTCATATGTTACTTTCTTTTGTATTTCTTCAGAAACTTTTACGGTGGAAAGAGCGAGTTCCCAGCAGCGAAACGCCGCAAACCCCGTGTCTCTAGGACTCTCCGTTGCCGAGATATGAATTTTCAAAGGTGCTCGAGGTACGAGGTGACCGCTGCCAAGTCAGAGGTGACCCGTCGTTGGCACGACAGAGATGACCCGTATATCAATAATCCACGTTGCGCGTCCGCGATGTAAAATTCTTCGATTTCAATGACCGAATTGTGAATTTTTCGAGGTTTTCCATGCGCGAGGTGACCAATGACACGACAGAGGTTACGAGTATCGCGACAGAAGTGGCCATTGACGCGACAGAGGTGACCAACCGGGCGGTAACCGGAAGGGTCCGGCTTTAACCGCGAATATCTCGGCAACCGTTGGTCCTAGCGCAAAAAGTCATGGGACAAAAAAGTTGCGGAATTCGAAGCTCTACAAGTTTTGTTGAACACTTTTTCCCGTAGGATCTCGATTTCGCGAGATATCGATACTTTTGTGCGCGGTCGCGTCTTTCTCTTATTCCCTCGAGCGCCGAAATGACGAAACTAACGTTCTAGTGACTAGATTGAAGCGGGTACCCCCTTACTTTACTTTACTTTACTTTACTTTACTTTACTTTACTTTACTTTATTTACTTATTTCATTCGTGGGGGAGGGGTGTTGGTAGCGGTACCCTTCATTTTATAGGCGTTCGTTTTCTTTTCCGCGACGAAATCATAGAAAAGGAAGAAAATAAAATATATTTATATGTATAAAAAAAATATAGAAATTCGTAAATTACAATACAATTATATACACGAACCGTATGTACAGGGAAAAAATTAAATGCTTAGAAAAAAAAAAGAAACACCGGACCGCGGGTGCTCGAATTCGACCGGAAACTCGAGAAAAAAGAAATTCGAATACTTCCAACCGATTTTTTTTTCGCGCTTACAGGAATTATAATTTTTTTTGGCTACCGTACTTTCAGTTTTTATTTTTCTTACCCAAGGAGTAATCTACGAAGAGATAAATTCTAGAAAAAAAATAAAAAGTCTCCCTTCTCACCTTTTTTTTCGCCTCAACGAAAATCGCCGCTCGTCCCGACCGATTTTCTCGCGAACGGTCAACTTTAGGGGCAAGAGTCGTGGAAGCAAAAAGTCGCGGAATCGGACGAGCCACGATTTTCGTTGGGGCCGATTTTCCCTAACTTTAATATTTTTCACGATATCGCGTGAATTGTTTGATTCGATTTACGTCCTCGCTCGCTTACGTCAAAGAAAGACCGTGCGTGTCGCGTCTTTTCGTAAAAAACCGGAAACCTGAGTCTCCCGAAAGTGACCCTCTCTCTGTCGAGAATTTCGCGTTAATGAAAACGAAAAAAAAAAATTGCCTCGATTTGCGTCTCGGGATGAGAAATCAAATTATTCTTTGGTCCCTAGATATTTTTCGTGATTGAAAAGTAGTCGATCTTCGCGCCACTGTAACCGCGAAACCGCGGGGTTTTCGAAAAAATGTTACAAAACCGAAAAGATTTGGGACCTCGAGATCTATAACTTTTGTCCCAAACATTTTTCGAAATTCCTCGCGGTTCGAGAGATACGAGAGCGGTTGCAGTGGACGCGATGGGCGAGAGATGAATGTTTATTGTTTTTGTTTGTTTGTTTTTTTGCATCGAAAAAAGCGATTGTTATTGTTAAACCTTAATTGCGACGAGTCTTTCTTTTAAGTACGTGCTTTGAAAATGAATATTATTATTTTTTTGGCTTTTTCCCCTTTTTTTGCTCCTTCGCTCTTTTGAGAAATTCCTTCCATTCCTTTTCTCTTTCCATTTTATTTTTTGGAAATCGAAAAAGCAATTTTCTCTCTCTTTTTCTTGTCGCATTAAATTCTATCTCTCGTTATATCAAAAAGGTACTATTTACAAAAAAATTGTCCGTTCAAAAAAGAATCCTTCCAATTTCCAATTTCCACTTTCTACTTTTTTCTCCGTTTCTTTCTTCGTCCTTTCCGATTTTTCTTTCTTTCCTTTTTTTTTTGGTTTTCGCGAGAGAATGAAATTACAATTCGAAACCTCTTACACTGTCGACGTTATTATTATTATTATTACCTTTACTTTATTTTTTAATTTTCATTATTATTATTACTATTATTATTTGTATTAACCCTTTTTAAATTTCTGTCTCTTTTTCTTCTTTTTTTCTTAATTTCATTTTTTTTTCACCCCTTGCAAGAAACCCTCGATTTTGTAATTTTTTTCTTTCTCGTTGCGAATTTTTTGACCGTTCCAAATTTGAAAATGAGAAAATGAGAAAATTCAAATACCGAAATTAGAAAAGTCCAAATTCCAAGATTCCGAATTTCAAAATATTCAAATTTCGAGTCGAACTACATTGTTAAAAAGGAGAAGAAAAAAAAGAAACAAGGCGATTTATTTTTCCGCGGAAAAATCGAATTCGAGTGACCTCGCACTTCTTTTTTTTTTCTTCTCCTTATTTTTATTTTGTTTCCCGTTTCTTGCAACGGACACTAGGAACTATTCTTACTGCTACGCAATATACTTTTCTCTCTCTCTCTTCACTTTTTTTCTCTCTTCTTTCAATTTTTTAATAATAATACTATTCGCTATACAGTCGAATGCGGATTCCGCTCGCCTCCGCTCGGAATAATGGAATCATCCTGGATTCCTTCTTTTTTTTCCCTCCTTCAACCTCATAATCCCTTTCTTCTCCCTCTTTCTTCATTTCCCCTCCTTCTCCTCTTCTCCCACCTCTTTCTCCCCCTGATGTCCTCTTCTTTCTCCCCCTACCCCTTTTTTCTTCCCTACCTCTTCCCCTCCTTCCCTTCTTCTTTCTCTTCCATCACTTCTTTCTCCTCTTCCGCTCCCTCCTTCTCCTCCTCTCCTTCCCCCTCTTCTGCTCCCTCCTTCTCCATTTCTTCCCCTTCTTCCGCTCCCTCGTTCTTCTCTTCTTCCCCCTTTTCTGCTTCCTCCTTCTCCTCTTCTTCCTCTTCCTCTTCCGCCCCTTCCTTCTCCTCTTTTTCCTCCTCTTCCTTTTTCTCTTCCTCCTCCTCCTCCTCCTCTTCCTCTTTTTCCTCTTCCTCTTCTTTTTCCTCTTCTACCTCCTCCTGCTCCTTAATTGCTACTTAAGTGTCCTTTCGTGGCTAATACCGTTCCCACTCATTCCGGCTTTGCTCCTCGATAAGAGCTTTCTCTCACTGGGCGTTCAGCTCCGACCTGAGGAATTTCATCAAAGGGATAAGTTTCGATTAATTATTCTATTATTTCCTTCCAGAATCCGGTCTTATCCGTGACGCCATCTACAATTCAGCTACGTAGAGTCACGAGATTCCATTTTCTGTCGAAATCCATGTTCATTTCGAAGTTGGCAGGGAAAAAATGGCGTCGAACTCCAAATGAGTTGTAGATAGCGCCACCAGGAGTTCCAATAAAGGAAATTTTAAGGTTAGGTTAGGATGGAGAAAATGGCCTCGGAACTCCATATGAATTGTAGATGGAGCCATTGGAAATGTCGATAAAGAAGATTTCAAGGTTAGGATGGAAATAGAGTTCGCCTGAGTTGTAGATGGCGCCAGTTGTGATAGAAAACTTACTTTAGAGCCTTGTAACGTTCCTTCTCGGGGTTGCTGTCCGGCGGCTCGCATTCGAAGGAGGCCAAGGCTAGAGCTGGAACGAAATAGCGAATTTTCATTAATTATTTATACCGTTACCATTTTTCTTTGTTAACCCTCACTTTATTCGGAGCGACCCTTACTATTTTCATTGAGCACAGGGCTGGCTTGTAGGAAGGCTATGACCCGCGGGTTTTTCTCGAAGGGACACGCCACTTGTTTCCAAGCGATGAACTCGGTCACCTGCTTCGCCAGTTGCCAGAATTTCTCAAAGTTGATGTGACCGTTCGGCAACCTATCGAAAATAAAATGTTCAATAGAGAATAAAATTGTCCGTCGCGGGATGAGTTCGACGAGTACCCACAAGCCATGGTTTTGGGACGAAAATTTGTGGACCCCAAAATTTCGAGTGGCCAAATTTTCACTCGAACCGGGGCTCGTGGGTACTCGTTGGATCGATCACGAGCCGAATAGATAGAATGCGGGCACCAAATTCAACCCGGGTGCACTCACTTGTTGCTACAGCCCTCGTTCAGGAAATAGAGGTCCTTGACGAGCAGGCTGAAGAAGGGCACGACTATCCTTTGACGCTCATCCGTAGCGCCAGCACTACGCCACATTGCCGCCTTCAGGGTGCTTCGGTAGCTGCTGAAGTTGCTGCCTGGGTCCATCTGCACCTCCAGTACCGAGAACTTCTGTCGTTGCACCTTCGACCACTGGAACATTCGGGACGATACTTTTTTTGAGGATATTTCGAAAACTGTAGGGTTTGCGGGGCAAGCAAAGGTTAAATCTTGGACCATTTTAAGTTTCTAAACTTTTTTGTTCAATTATTTTTTTCGCTACACCGAACCATTAACGAGATATTTGCATTTGAAAATCGATAACACTTCACGCGTGCCTATCAGTCACCTCTGTAGCTTCAAAGACCACCTCGGTCGTCTCAAGGATTATTTTTATTATGCCAAATATAACCACTGTCGTGCCAAAGACCACCTTTGTCATTTCAAGTCGACCTCTGTTGTGTCAAGGACCACTTCTGTCGTATTAAGACAACCTCTGTCGTGCCAAAGACTACCTCTGGCTCAAGACCACCTTCATCGTGGCAAAGACTATCTCTGTCGTGTCGAAGACCACTTTTGTTGTGTCAAAACAACCTCTGTCGTGTCAAAGATCAGCTCTGGCGTCTCAAGACCATCTTCATGGTGGCAAAGACCATCTCTGCCGTGTCAAAGACCATCTCTGCCGTGTCAAAGACCATCTCTGCCGTGTCAAAGACCATCTCTGCCGTGTCAAAGACCACCTTTCTTGTGTCAAGACAACCTCTGTCGTGTCAAAAGCCACCTCTGTCGTGTCAAAGACCACCTCTGTCGTAGAACGTTTTCTATCAACGATATCTCACGAACGAAGCATCGTAGGGAGTTGGGGTTTGGATTGTTTTGAAGCTCGGACCTTCCCTTACCCTCTGCAACCCTTAAACTCGAAATGCTCGGGGGTTAAAAAATCTCACCCCTTCAAGCCGGTTACTATCCTTTCCCGTCAAAAGAAAATTCCGGAAATCGGGCATTCAGTGGACGGGAATTTTCATCTCCGTCGCTGGGGGTGGCAACGAATAACTAGTGAGCGCTGGGGCGGAGAAATTGCGAACTAAAGCACACACGTAGGCGATAGTAGCCAGCCGAGCGTTAATATGTGAAAATTAAAGGACGGAATTCAGCAGACGGAATTAATTTTCCTTTCTCAACTTCCGCGTGCATGTGTACACGTATGTATTGTGTATATACCGGGAGGAGTAGGGGGACGAGGACGAACGTGACTCGTCGAGCGCACGACGACAGTTTCCTCTGCCTTCGTCCTCGAAGTTAATTCAATTACGCTCTCACAGTTTGTCCTCCTATGAATGCCGGTTATGACAATGTATTTTAACTTTCCGCCGGAAGTTCCGGAACATCGCCTTCCCTTTTTTCCCTTCCACCTCGCCGGCTCCAGCCCCGGCAGCCCGACTCCGGCAGGAAAATTCGATCGCAGACACTCGTGGGGGAATTATCCCGAGTTCCCCGAACCCCGGCTTGTGGGTACTCGTTTCACTCGTCTCGGGGAACACTTCGAGGATACGCACTCCCCATTCCCCTCAGGCGTGCCCGTTACCGGGAAAATGGGGGTGGTCGTACTTTTCCTCCGAATACCGGCTTGTGGGTACTCGTTCCACTCGTCTCGGGGAGTTCTGGCGAGATGTGGGCTTGCTTCTTCCTTACTCGTTACTGCCTCCCCTTCAGCCTCACCCTCGCCCTGGTAAAGGATGAATTCGATGACCGTTGAAAGGTCCGTGTTCTCGACAGACGGAGGGATAGACAATGGGTGCATCTGACTTCTCATCGAGCCGCACTTACGGGTGAATTGATGATCCTATTGATTTCGGCGAAACGGGATGCCAACGTCCGTGAAATAACCCCTTTCCTCTCCTCCTTCTCCTCCTCTTTCTCTTCTTCCTCGGGAATGAGATAAATGATGGAAACTTAATCCCCTTCGAATTTAGAAACTGTATTATTTGACACTCGAAATGGAGGAGAAGGAATTTGTCAACCTCGAACCCCATGTCTCTATAACTTTCCGTTCGATAATTACGGATTTTTCCGGAGAATATGGTATCCAGGTGGCTTTTGAGACGACAGAGCGACCTGTGACACGGCAGAGGTGATCCATAACACGACAGAGACAACTGGTGATTTTTTAGATGACAGAGGTGGCCGATAACCCGACGAGGGTGACTTTTAACGCGACAGAGATGAGTCGTGACCTGGCAAAAGTGATCCGTGACGCGACAGAGATGACCCGTGACACGACAGAGGTGATTCATAACGCGACAGAGGCAACTGGTGATTTTTGAGATGACAAAGGTGGCCGATAACACGACGAGGGTGACTTTTAACGCGACAGATATGAGTCGTGACCCGTGACCCGGCAAAAGTAATGCGTGAAACGACAGAGATGACCCGTGACACGACAGAGTTCACCCGTGACGCGACAGAGGTTATTAATGACCCAGAATGGATGACTGGTGCCCGAGGATGTAATATGGAACATCAACGACACGACAGAGGTGACCCATGACGCGACAGAGGTCATCGATGACACGACAGAGGTCGTGTCGAAAATGTCGGGAACGGTAAAAGCTACGAGTTTCATCTCAAGGAATTTTTTCGAACCTCGACGGTTTTGGAGATACAGGCCTGGATGGCTCAAAATAGGGGTTTGCTGGGTTTTCCCGGTGAATTGGGGTAAAAAAAGAACTTACTACCCTTTTTTCCCCATTCGATGGAATTAAGAGATACACAAGAAGACAAAAAAAGCCTGACTAGTCGAAACTTTTTAATTAACCCCGATCGCAGCCCACATTTCACCGGCTCGACAGCTGGGCCGTTCCTCTGGTGCGGTGACGAAAAAAATTCAATTAACCCCGTTCACCGATTTTCACACCCTGGCGAAAGGGATTGAGATAACTAGGGTTGGCCTTTCTTACCGTTTTTTTGAGACGCGTGATCGGCGACATGCTGAGCCCGGCGATGATGGCCATCAGGGAGTTGAAGTTGCCGATGTTGAAGCACTCACGAGCTGTCTCGATCCAGTACTCCACCACCCGGACGCGTTGTTTCTTCTTCGCGTGCTGCAAGCATGGCAATCGCAGTTGTTAGATGTTAAAAACGGCCCATTAGAAATTCAAAAAGGCTCATCGGAAATTCCAAATGGCCCAATAGAAATTCCTAACGGTCGTTAGGAATTCGAAACGACCCGTTAGAAATTCGAAACGGCCCATTAAAAATTCAAAACGGCCCATTACAAATTTGCAATGACCTATTGGAAATTCCTAACGACCGTTAGGAATTTGAACGGCCCATTACAAATTCACAACGACCCATTAGAAATTCCTAACGGCTCTTATGAATTCGAAACGGTTCGCTAAAAATTCAGAATGGCTCATTACAAATTCGCAAGAACCCATTACAAATTCCTAACGGCCGTTAGGAATTCGGACAGCTCATTACAAATTTGTAACGACTCATTGGAAATTCAAAACGGCTCAATACAATTTCGCAACGACCCATTAGGAATTCCTAACGAGCGTTGGAAATTCGAAACGGCCTGTTGGAAATTCAAAACGGCCCAATACAAATTCGCAACGACTCATTAGAAATTGCTAATGGCCGTTGGAAATTCGAAAGGGCCCATTACAAATTCGCAACGACCCATTAGAAACAGCTAACGGCCGTTGGAAATTCGAAACGGCACGTTGGAAATTCAAAACGGCCCACTCACCTTGCAGACCTCGGTCGCGACGAAGTAACTGAGTCTATTGAACCACTGGACGTAGGACTCCAGGTTCCGGGTCTTCTTCATGTCCTTGAAGGAGGTCTCCAGGTGCGGGGATTCCTTGGCGAAGGCTTGGACGAACTCCTCCGGCCCGATGTAAGACAGTCTCTCCAGTTCCACGTGAGTCAGCTGTTGGGCCAGCACCGTGGCCGAGGGGCAGAGCTCCGTCACGTCGACCTGGAGCAAAAAAAAGGACTTGTACGATTTTCGAGAACCTGGAAATTTTTGAAGTTTTTTTAAATTTGACTTTTCTGAATTCAATTTGAATTCCCTAGAATTCAATTTAAAAAATTCTAAAATCAACTTGAAACGTATACTTTGATATTCAGGACGACACCAAAGGAAATGTAACACTTTTTCGTGGTCTCTTTCAATTTCACGTATCATGCTTCGTCGAATGTCTGCCGCGGACTGCTTTCTTATCGGAGGACTCGAAAAAAGAGTGCCAGAGACGAGTAGGAGGAAACGAAATGTCGCTGTCGCTGTCGTTGAAACGGTCGACTGGATTCTGTTCTTTCTTTTTCCTTTTTTTTTACCGGAGGTTCAGGAGTTAGGTGTTCCCAAGTATGTGAGGATTTTAGAGAATTTCTCGAGATTTTGCGTTTTCCGAAATTTAAGGGCTTTTGGGAGTTTCAGGGATTTTTGTAAAATTCGGAAATTTTGGGAATTTCAATAATTTTCAAAAATTTGGGGGTTTCAAGGATTTCAAAGTTACCAATTATTTTAGGAATTTTATAGTTTTCGCAACTTTTGCAATTTTTTGGAATTTAGAGTTTTCAGAAAATTTACAAATTTTAGGAGTTTCAAAATTTAACGAAATTTTAGAATTAGAGGAGTTTCCGGGTTTTCAAAAATTTTTTTCAATTTATCAGGAATTTGAAGAATTTCATAGTTTTCAATAATATCTACTTATAAGAGTTTTTGTTAAATTATGGAATTATAAGAATTTCGAAAAAGAATTTTATGAGTTTCAGGAATAATAGGACTTTTATTAATTTTCCAAATTTTGAGAATTTCAGGAATTTTAAAAATTGTAATAAATTTAAGAAATTGCAAAGGTTTTCATAATTTTATACTTTCAATTTGCATATTTTCAGGAATTCTTTGAATTTCATAGATCTCAATAACGTAAGAGTTTTAGTTAAATTACGAAATTATAGGAATTTCAAAAAAGCATTTTTTGCCCTTCAAAATTTTCAGGAATTTTAGAATTTTTATTAATTTTCAATAATCTCTAAATTTCAGGAATTTTAAGGATTGTAGTAAATGTCAAGAATTGCAGGGGTTTTCTAAATTTCAAGAAATTGCATATTTTGAAGAAGTTTTTAGAAATTTAAGAATTTTATATATCTCAAGAATTTCAGGAATTTTAAGAATTGTAGTAAATTTCAAAATTTGTAGGGGTTCTCAAAATTTCTAGAATTTGTATATTTTCAGGAAGTTTTTAGGAATTTCAGAACTTTACAAATCTCAAGAATTTCAGGAGATTTTAGTTTTTCCGGAATTTGAAATTATCAGAAACATCAATAACCTTATGAAATTTATGAATTTCAAGGGTTTCGAGATATTTTAAGAACTCGAGGAATTTCCATTTTTTTCTGAGACTCGAGGAAGCTCCGGTTGCTCGAGGACACCCCTTGCTTGCAATAATAATAAGGGAAAAAAAGGAAATCCTCGTGAACGATGCAACGAAGGGTTCGTGAGTCGAAAGCTTCCGCTTTGGAAGAGTCGAAAGCTGGCCAATTACATTAAGGAGCGAAGCTACGATTTTATTTACGAACGAGGAAAGGAGTAGTTGCTGGCTAAAAGCACCAGTAGCAGCAGTAGCAGCAGTTCCTTTTTATTTACCACTCGTTTTTCCCCGTCCGACTTTTTCCTTCTTTCCTCGCATCCGTCTTCTTGTTTTATTTGATTTCTCGCCGATATTGGCGACTCTATCTCGTCAAAGAGTAGATAGCAGAGAACCTTCAGAGAAACTCCGGCTGTGTCTTGTGTACTTTCGTCATACGTAACATCTGCATCTTCTCGCTAGGTGTTACTTAACTTACTTAGGTACACATATGCATATCCACATACGTATACATATACATGTGAATATGCACATACGCATATACATATGCATATACATATATACATAAACATATACACACATACATATACATGTTATTATATCCATATGCATATACATATACAGAAAGTCGAAAATCCAGAAAAAATAACAACTCTTAAAAATCTCATAATTTTTCGAATTCTAACTTTTTCAGGAACTTCGCGAATTTCAGATTTTCGAAATACCTTGGTCCATTTAGAAATTTCGAAAATTTCCGAAATTTGAGGAATTCCCGGAATTTTAGGAATTCTTAATATTTCAAGGACTTCAGAGATTTTGGGAACTACAGAAATTTTTGGATAGGCAAATTTCAAGAATTTTGGGAATAGCAAAGATTCTAAATGTTCTAGCCGTTTCAGGAATCTTAGAAATTCGTAATTCCATTTCTAAAATATCAAATCCCTGAAATTTCAAAAACTCCTGAAATTCCTAAAATTTTAGCAATTTTAGGAATTCCTAATTTGCGAACATTCTCAAAATCCTCCAATTTCTAAGAATTTTAAATCGACTCGTATAAAATATTTGGAATCTCTAAAATTCCTAAAATTTATGCAAATTTTCAAATTTTAAAATCCTTAAAACTTTTGAAATTCACGAATTTTTTAACATCCTAAATTTCTAATATCCCCGATATCCCGAAAATTTCAAAAATTCTGAAAATCCCTTTATTCCTTAAAATCCTGAAAATTCAAAATTTCCTAAAATTCTTAATACTTTTGAAATTCTTAAAATTCCTAAAATTTGTCGAGTGCCTGAAATTTCTAAAATCTTTTAAATCCTCTAAAATTCCTAATATTTCAGCAAATTTTCAAACACTAAAAATCCTCAAAACCTTTGAAATTCTGAAATTCTCAAATTTTTTAAGATCCTAAATTCCTAAGATTTCCCAACAATTCTAAAAATCCCTTTATTCCTTAAAAACCTTGAAATTTCGAAATTTCCTGAAACTGTTAATACTCTTGAAATTCTTAAAATTCCTAAAATTAGTCAAATGCCTGAAATTTTTAAAATCCTCTAAAATTCCTAAAATTTCAAAAATTCTAAAAATCTCTTTATTCCTTAAAATCTTGAAAATTCGAAAGTTCCTGAAACTCTTATTACTCTTAAAATTCTTAAAATTCCTAAAATTTGTCAAGCGCCTGAAATTTCTAAAATCCCTTGAATCACCTAAAACCCTGCAACCCCGGAAACTAAACAAAAACCGGAAAGAAGCGGAGAAAAGAAAATGTCGGAGCGGGGATCCCGTAAATCGAGCCCTTGCTTTTCTTATCGTCGCACCCCGGGGGGTGAACAATGAACATCGGGTGGACGATAGAAAGGGGTTGTCCCCTGGGGGGCGTGTGGCTGCGAAACAGGGGTAGGTAATGGAAACAATGCTTAATTCAATGTTAGCAGTTCGTCGTAAAGGTACTTATCGCGGCAGCCCCCGGGGGTTGGCTCGAATCAGAACGGTAGGGTGCATAATAATTAAGGGTGCCAACTAGGGGCGCAAACTTTTCAATTGCCTCGTTCCTACTGCTTCCAACCCCAACCCCAACCTCAACCCCAACCCGGCCCCTTGTAGCGAGGAAATAAGCGAATTACGGTTGTTACAATTTGCATCGTCGACTGCCTTATCGGGGATGGGGGAGGGGCGCTAAAGAGGTTGAAGAAAAAAAAGTGAGGAAAAAGGGAACGAAAGAGACTTAATCTCACCCTGGAATTTACTTAGAACGGACCCTCGCGATCGATGGTACGCGCGAAACGGGTTCCCCACCCGCATTTTTGAACCCCCCTTGATTTTACCCCATTTTCTGGGGTTGTAGGAATTTTCGAAATTTTCGGCGTCCATTTTCTTCGGGCGTAGAATTTTAACGCAATTATTTAGACAAGCGGGTAACGTATAATTACGGCATAGAGGCTGCGGCATATGTCGCAGAGACTTTGGCGGCTGCAGAATGCAGGACGGCGGCACTTTGCGCAGTTAGTCTAACGCTGTTAGCGTAGTTTCGATGAACACGCGTGCGAGCGAGCGAGCGAACGCGAGACACTAACTATTCTGGTTAATTTGATTACGGCATCGCCTATCTGCCACCGTATGCAACACCTGCTAATAGCTAATTTGCAACTGCATTAGTTAGTTAAATATGCCGTTGCATGGCGCTGCCGCCTTCCAGCCGCCCACCCTCCTACCGTAATCAGTTTGAAATTGCGTGAGAGCATGTAAAGCACACCCAAACTACCGTCTATCCTAATTCGTCGCGTTACTTCTACCCCGAACTACCCATCGATCCGAGGGATAATTTGCAAACTTTCGATACCACCCCAGGTCGCCTTTTATCTCTTTACCTCACCCCTCGGAGCTTGGGACCGTGAAAAAGAAGGAATAAAGGTCCTGGATAGTCTCGTAATATGGGAAAGGTAAGATCCTCTCTCGGTGAAGGACGATCCGAGACTGAAGCGCTCGAGTCCCCCACTCTCGCTCTCCGGAGCTCGACAACGACCAGTGGAAGGGGAACTTCTCTGGTCGGCGGTTGAACCGAGACTGAGGCGCTCGAGTCCGCCACTACCTCTCTCTTACCCCCACTCTTATCGCCCGATCGCGGTTTTAACGTAATCTGGCGGGAAATGGAAGGAATTCGGGGATTCAAAAGGGAACCAAGCGATCAATTGACTTGTTTTAAAGGGTTGTCGAGGTGTTTCGAAGGTTTCGGGATACATATTTATTTTTTTATAGTATTTTGAAATCGGAAATTAATGGAATTATTTTATAATAGTACCGTAGTATTTTGTTGTATATTGTATGAATAAAAGGAACTTTAAAATGTCGTCGTTTTTCGAGAATTTCGGGTATTTTGGAATTAGAGATTTATTGATTACAGGAATTCTTTGAATGCAAAATATATACATGAGTTTCTTTAGTATTTTGAAATTTTATAAATTTCACGAACCTGAAAAAGTCAGTACTTTGAATATTTCGTGAAATTTCTCGATTCCAACTGATTTCATTAACTAATTTAAATTAATTTCTAACTTGAAAAACTGAAGTCAATTAATTTTTAAAATTGATTTTAATAGTCACAATCCTTTTTTGGTCCTTTAATTCAAATGATATTCTCGAAAATATGATTTTGTCATTACAATTTCAGCCGATCTTTTGATCTTATTTTTCAAAATTTTTGCAAGACTTACGATATTTGGTATAAAATTGGTTGCAATTAATAAAACAATTTTCGCCTCAGCAAATTTTCAAATTGAAAAACGAAATTGTTGCTCTAATATACTTGTTGGTATTAATTGAAAGTAATTCACGCGATATTTTCACATTTTCTTATCTGATGTATATATTTTGGTTTGGGTGAAGATTTATGATCTGCGATTATCCTTCATCACGTCACATAGTAATACCGAAAAAATAGATTTTTAACCTGTTAACCGGGGAATTGATTCGTCATGCCCATTGCAGTAGTAGTTCGCGTATGACGAAATATTTCGTCATGCCCGGTTAAAAGGTTAATTAATTCTATTAACAATCCGCGTTTTGAGAGACTCGTACAAAATGATGGCAGCACTTTAGGTGTCTCTCGACTCGGTCCTTTTGAAAGTTGAAAAAAATGAAAGAAAGGGGGTAAACTCACCTGCGTCAACTGTTCCGTGGCCGCTTCGGTGGCGAGCTTGGCCAGACCCTCTTCGTACTTCTCCAGGGCGTTGAGCCGGATTAGCAAGTTCTCCAGCAAGGCCGAAACCTCCTGCCTGGCCGCAGCGTCCACAACGGCGACCTTCTGGATGATGGATCTCACGTGACCCATGACTCGTTCGTCGCGGAAGTCATAAGGGAAGGTCTCGGTCCACTCGGCCAGCAGCTGCACCAGTCGAGGCACGAAGCGATGCAGGCGCTCCTGCGGAGGCAAAAGAAGACAGTTTCATTGACAAGCGGACCAGGAGGAGCCAGAGGAGGTGGAGGCGGAGGAAGATGAGGCCAAGCGGTACTTGGCTCCGTTCATCACTCAGACGGACAAAGAACTAATGGAAGTGCAGCATCCGCAAAAAATGGTAGCATCCGGGAGGAGCTGGGGGAGGGGGACGAGGGGAAGAGTCGTGGTCCAGAGGTTACGAGACTCGGCTGGAGATACCGCGATATCCCACGTACGCGAAGTAATTCAGGTACGGAGGGATCCCACGAATTGCCAGTCCACCGTAGGTGGCACTGACTCGAATACGCAGTTTCCAAGCGTAGGTGGCGCTGCAGAGCTAACAATTTGCGTTTCAGAAAGCATAGAAATTCAATTGCCCTCATTCGAGAGGTAATGCGGGATCGGAGGCTGTGTGGGTGCGTTTGTGTGGATGGAAAGGTTTGCTTTTGGTGTCCTTCTTACCTTGCCACCCTCCCCATTGAGGTTCTGCTGATGCTCGCAAAGGGCGCAGACTTCCCCGAGCAGTTCATGCGGCTTGATGAAGAGTCGGGCGCTCAGCAAAAAAGCGAAGAGGTACGCCCGGTCCGGGTAATAATCCTCCGTTGGCACCATATGCTGGACCAGCGCCTCCAACGAGCCCGACACTAAATTCCCGTCCCGGTAAACCAGTGCCTGCAAGAGTCGGACAAAATTTTAGTTAATTTTTTACATATATTATATATATACATCTTTTCTATCCATTTTCGAATTTTTATGTTATATAAATATAATTTTTTTTATCATTATTATAAAATTTTGTAAATTTTGTGGATTTTTGAAAACCAAAATTGGAGTTGGGGTGTACATTTTTAGGGGTAGTTTGGCGCATGGAATACCTTCTTGTGAAAAAAACGTACTCCTGATGGGAAACCGGGATTTTTTTTTCAACAATGTTTGACTTTGTCGACATATTTCGATCCCACGCACGTACGTGCGTGCATACACATACGAGATATATATATATCGACGCGTGCGTCGGTGTACCGCGGGTGTAATTAATTACCCATCAGTTCGATAACATTAATTAATTTTCCCCTCCCCCTTTTTTTTCATGCCTTTGATGACCCCGTCCGCGGCTACCAATAACAACAACAACAACAACAACGATAATAATAATAATAATAATAATAATATAATCACTAGTATTGAATCCAACCCCTTTACCCTCAACTGGTGAAGGTGGTGGTGGGGGGGGGGGGGGGGGGGGGGGGGGTTAGTTGGTTGCTTGGTGGTCCTGTGTAATGCTATAATTTTCAAGGGGTTCAAGTCACGTGCAAACTAACCCCGTGGCGATGCTTTTTGTTTCGTTTTCGTTACGTCATCGGAAATTCCAACGTGGGGCTATTTTTTTTCTTTCTTTGGTAGAAAAAGGGTGGAAGTCAATAGAAATTTTCACGCTTCCACTGAACGACACACAAAATACGAATTGAAGCCCACCGGTTTTGGACGAACTGGTGGGCGGAGGGACCGTGGAGGGAGGGGGGGGGGGGGGGGGCGGACGGACGGACCGACAGACGGATGGATGGGTGTGTGCTTGCTTACGAACAAAACACGCTTTTGCCGCTATTGAAACCGTCCGCTTGTCGTGATGCTGATGCTGATGCTGATCCGGGGGTTGCCGCTGCAGCCGCCTACCCCCGTTTCCTCTTCCTCCCTTTCTTTCATTCTCTTTTATTTTTTTTATTCCACTTTTTGTTCTCCTCTTTCTTTTCTCTTTTTTTTTTAGTGGAAAACTGGGTTTTGCCTATTATAACATGCTACGGCCGGTATATGTGTACGCTCATACGTATATATGTATGTACATGCACGCACGCATACCGAAAGCTTCCTCCGATATCATCCTCTAACGTATAGCGGTACGTGTATAATAGATGCCGCGCGTTTTTGAGAAATGGAATTTTTTGTTTAGGCGGGTTTGGAACTTTGTTTGTGAAAGTTCGTAAATTGTTCAAAAATTTGAAATTATGAAAAAATTGTGGAATTTCAAAATAACAAAATATTGAGGAGATTCTAAAATTCTTAGAATTTGAGAATTCAACAAACAAAAAGTTCGAATTTTCAAAATTTTAACATTTATATCTGTTTTTAAAAATTTTGTAATATTTTCTAAATTATACTGAAATTCGAAAATCGCAAAAATAGAAAAAAATCGAAATTTACAAAATGTACGAAATCGAAATATATATTTGTATGGCTACACACACAGAGACGGGCACACGCGCGCGCGTGTTTTATTTTTGCGCGCGCGCATGCAGACACACACACACACATATTTTAATATCGCGCGCACGCGGCAGATACACACACACGTATATTTTAATTTTGCTCGCGCACACACACACACACACATTTTATTTTTGCACACGCACACATTTACATACACTCATTTTTAATTTCGCCCCCAGTGGAACCGATACACACACACACACACACCGGCATACTTTATTTTTGCACACCCTCACGCATATTTTAATTTCACTCGGACACACATACACATACACACACAAAAGCATATTTAAATTTAGCGTGCATGCGCCACAAATATACCTACACGCGTATATTTTAATTTTGCGCGCGCACACGCATACATACATACACACGCGTATATTATAATTTCGCGCATTTCGAAAACACGGAAATATTTATTTTAGTAGGGAAAAAAAGGAAGAGAAAAAAATAAGCAGAAAAATAAAATAGGGGATAAAAAAAGCCCTCGTTTATCCAACACACGGAATTTCTGGGTTATAAAAATGACAAAGGAAAAAACGAGGGAACCGGAGGGGATAAGGGAGAGATAAAGGAGGTGGAGGAGGAGAAGGAGGAGGAGGTAAGAGTAACTGGGATAGAAAGGAGAAAAAAACAGGAACCGTCTGGATTCCGGATTTTCCGTATTTTTTTTTGTTCTTATAGAAGAAATCTTCATAGAAGGTAAGAAATCTTGGAAACGCCCATTTTGCAGTTCCGAAATTTCACAAAATTGAACAATCGAAAAATTCGAGGTTCGAAAATGTTCTTGAAAGTTCGGAAATTCCAGGAAATTCAATAATGGCAATTTTAATTAATAATGGACGCTTGGATATCGTTTTTTACCCGCGAAGTCACCTAGTGTATTAGGTAACGGTGATAATAATGATGATAGCCCTAATAGTAATAATAATAATAATAATAATAATAATAATAATAATTATTATTATTATTATGATAATAATAATAATCATAATTATAATGACAATGGCAATGACAATAACTCTAAAAATAATACAGAATTATTTGTTTTAAGAGGAAAAAAAGAATAAAAATAAAAACAGAACCAAGAATAACAGCAGTAGTAATAATTACAATAGTAACAACTCGGCAGTTATTGTAGCGTGAAATATAGGATGATAGATCTTCCGGCAAGATCAGGAATTCTCCATGAATCGCGTTGCAGGAAAGAGGAGACAGTCGGAGAACTAAAGAGGAAGAGGAAGAAAGAAGTGTGCGTGTTTTGATGTGTTCTTTACACACAAACGTACACATATATTCATTTGGGCAATGGTAGTGTCTTGGAAATGTGGAAATCTGAGACAAGGAGCGAATTGGGACTAAATTTTGCATACAGTTGCAGAGAGAGAGAGAGAGAGAGAGAGAGAGAGAGAGAGAAAATTAAGCGACTCTGTGTGTGTTTGTGTGTGAGAGAAAGAGAGTGATAGTCATAGAACGAAGATAATGTGCAATTAGTCCGAAACACTATATGTGTTCGTATAGAGCCTTTACGGGAGAATTTGGGGAAGCTAAAGGTTTAGGTTTAGGTTTAGGTTTAGGTCTGGGTTTAGGTTCAGGTTATCTTTAGCATTATATTTCCCTTCAATCTTATCGTTCCCTCCGCACACGCTTGCTCTATTAACGCCTTAGCAGCGATTCCTACATAGCAGAAGCATGTAAAAGAGAGAGAGTGAGAGAGAAAACAAGTAATACTACAGAATTATGCAACGACCTCTAGGTCGAGATTCTATATTTTTCTCTCTCTTTCTGTCTCTCCCATTGTCTCTCTCTATCTCTCCTTTTTCCTCTCTTTCTCTCTGGTAGTTATTTCAGGAAAATTCGTAGAAAAACAAGGAACGACGGCATCAGCATCAAGCGGGACAATGAATTCGAAGTGGAATCAGAAACGGTCCGGTCGGTCTCCGTTTTATATGTATATATGTATATATATACATAACATTATGTATACCGATTTTATTATTGTCGTCAGTCGAGTGACTACGAGCACAGTGTACAATTGTAGTACTGATACCAGCCACAGTAGCGGTAGTAGTAGTAATAGTTGTAATAGTAGTAGTAGAGTAGGTGGCGGTAGTGTAACCGTGGTGGTACCGATAGTTGGTAGTAGTGTGTATACGTAAATGCATCTCCATATACACGAGAGTCGGGAGTCTTTGTGCGTGAAAGCTTTCTCTGGAAACGGATTGCAATTAGGAAATTAGTTTTTGCCGGAAACCGCACTGACGAACTATGCTAACGGAAATAAAATGCCGCTGCTACTGCTACTGCTGCTACCGGCTGCCACTGCTGCCGCCGCCGCCGCTGCTGCTGCTGCTGTTACTCCGCACTTGTACATACCACGTCGACTACATTCTCATCCCTCACCCTCTCTCTCTCTCTCTTACTCTCACTCTCACTCTCACTCTCACCCTTTCCCACTTTGGATGGATGGACGGATAGGTATGTATAGGTATGTAAGTATATGATATAACATATATAGAAAGTTCGAGTGGCAGACGAGCGTGAACGAAGAAGGAAGATAACAAGAAAAAGAAAAAAAAAGTGTGGGGGGGAGTGTAGATCTACTCCTTTTAATTTCGCATCTTTCTTTTCCACGCCACCCTTCCCACTTTTTATCGTCTTCCGCTTTTCTGCACCTACTTGTAACATAACCTCTGACGCGGCCTCGTATCGAGAGATTTTAGACCCTGCGGGCTTATAATGAGCGTTTCCTTTTAAAACGGCCCTGTAAAGAATTGTTTTTTTATATCGGCGGCCTTGTAACGAACCTTGCCTTTGAAAATGGTCCTACAACGAACTTTTTTAACTTTTAGGCTGCCGGGATTTGAACCTTTAATCCTCCCTTTAAAAGTGGCCAAATTGGTGTCTTGTATCATGTATCAACTATATACAAAGTTCATGTCAGAGGTCAAGCCTATATATAGGCTTTCCGGCAGTCTAAAGCTTAAAAATTGCCGGTCTTATAATGAGCGTTTACATTAAAACGGCCCTGTACCGAACTTTTTTAAAACGAACGGCCTTATAACGAACGCTCATTATATTAAGCAGCCTTATCGTGGCGGTTCTAAATAAAAATGGCCTTAATACGAAGTTTTATTAAAATAACGGACGTTCCTTAATTGTGCGGCCTTCTAACAAGAGATTCCTCTCAAAATGGCCTTACAAAGAACTTCTTAACAGATGAGCGGTCTTATAACGAGCGTTTCGTTTCAAAACGGCCCTATAACAAACTTTTTTAAAATGACCGACCTCGTCACGATCGTTTCTATAAAAAATGGCCTTATCACGAACTCTTTTAAAATGAGAGACCTTATAAGGGACGTTTATTATATTCGGCCGCCTTATGAAGAGCGTCCTTGTTGAAAAAAAGAAAAAAAATTATCCTTAAGTTGAACAATATGATACTCACGTGTTCGGGGTTGATGGCAGCGCCCTCTCTGACATCCTGGTGGTCTGCGTTGGAGCCGTTAACGAGACCCGCGGTGGCGCTGCTCTTACCGACGCTCCCTGCCGGCGTTTGCGGAAGGCTCTGTAACAAGAATGGAGGACGAGGATGTGTTAAGTAAGTTTTTGGACTCATTTTTCTTTTTTTTTCCATTTTTTGAAAAATATATGCGCAGTAGATTTCAAACGCGACCATGTCTACGCGGTAGACCCCAAAATGAGACTTCACTTGCACAGAAGAACATAAGTAGTAAGTTCATCTGTGCGGTGGAACCTAAAATGGAGTTTTAGCTACGCAGTGAATCCCTAAAGCAACTTTGGCTGCGCAGTAGCTCCCAAATGAGACATTGGTTGCGCAGTAACTTTCAAATGAGACTTTGGCTGCGCAGTGGCTCCCAAATGAGACATTGGTTGCGCAGTAGCTTTCAAATGAGACTTTGGCTGCGCAGTGGCTCCCAAATGAGACATTGGTTGCGCAGTAGCTTTCAAATGAGACTTTGGCTGCGCAGTGGCTCCCAAATGAGACATTGGTTGCGCAGTAGCTTTCAAATGAGACTTTGGCTGCGCAGTGGCTCCCAAATGAGACTTTAGCTGCGCAATGGATCCCAAACGTAAATGTTTCCCAATCCCGATCTGGTTTTTTGAGAAAAAAGTTAGTAATTAGCAAAATCGATGCAATTTTATTAAAGATAATTTGTTATACATTCTTAAATGATTCATAATTCACGATTTTGTCCCTTTCTGTATTACAGGATCGTTAAAAAGTATGTTAATAAATAAATAGATTTTAAAAAATTCAAGAAATAAGGAAAGAGGTGGAAGTCGAGATAATCTCATTTCCAAAAAGGATTACACGTATTAGCACTCGATTATCGATCGACCTTAAATCCTCGCCGGAGGAGAGGCTTTATCCTTAACACGCCTTTCAACTTTCCTCGCCAGAGTGAGTTTCTTTCAAGAAAAACGACGCATTGTTTAACCTTAGAGCCTGCCAAGGAAAGGAAAGGAAGAAAAGGAAACTGAAGGAATAATCATTTTTTCCCTTTTTTTCCATCCACCCTCTGCCCCGGTTTTTCCCGCACGGTATGAAAACGTGGCAGTAGGAAAAAAGGAGGAAACGGGGGATGGGGGTGGGGTGGAGTTGGGGGTGAAATGGAAAATGGAAAAAGATGAGGTACTAAAGCTCTCTCTTTCGTTCTGTTTTGTAATTATAAATCTCATTAAAATTCGTGCCACGGCAGGAGGGAGGGTGGAGGCTAGAGAGGGTACAGGGTAGAGTCTAACCCATTAGCGTCAAGCAGCAGTCCGTGGCAGGAGCAGCCGAACCCTTTCGCTCGGTTCAGCTATTTTCGAGACACTCCGTTCCTTTAGCGCAGCCATTTAAGGTCCTCCCTCTTTCCTCCTTCTTCCGCCAAGGATTTTTATTTTTTTTTTGGCTTCGTGGAGAACCTACATTTTTTCAAAAAAAGAGGAAACAAATTAAAACCTCCTGTTTTGAAAGAAAGTATGATTTTTAAAAAGTGGAAGGAAGGAAAAATAAAATTTCCGGTTTAAAAAAAAATTATCAAATAAGGCAAAAATAAATTTTGCAAAAAAGCTCAAATTTTTCCAAGATAGGGAAAAAAATTCGTCGAGGGATGAAAATAAGTTTTTATCCCTCCTCTCCCCCTCGAGGGAGGGAGGAAACGGGGAGGGATGACGACTATTACGCAAAGCAACGATTTCGCCGTGACCCCGATGGAGCTCAAGTTAAATTGCCTTCAAAATTACATATCCATCTTTCCTCCCTTTTCCTCCCTCTCTCCCAGCCACCTACCCTCTTCCGGTGGGATTTATAGCAGCCGAGCCGAGGCGAGCGACGCTGTGCTGCGCTGCTTCGGATCGCTGCTCACGTCCGCCACCTCAATCTTTATCTTCAACAAGTACGCATTAGGTTATATATTTGCGTCGTTTGCCCTCGCGCACCCTCGGCAAACTTCGGTTGGAATCGACGTTCGATAAGGGAATGGGGAAAATACGTATATATGCGAGATACAAACACATGTATGTATACGTGCCATTCGAAAACGCGGAGTAAGCGAAAGATGAAATAGAGAGCAGTTGTGTTCCGAGTAGCCGCCAGGCGGCTACGTTTTTCTCGAAGGTGGTCAAACCAAGAATCGGGAATGTCGAAATACGGGATTCCAACGGTTTCTATGCTTTCGAAATTCGAATTTCGATGGGAATTGAACTCGAGAATATCTTTTAATGAAAGCTACGTAAGGAAGTTCCTCCAGTCACTACCAGGTGGCTGCCAATATCTCTGGAACACTCCTCCTTTCATATCCGAGCGTCAATACGTGTTTGGGGGCGTGGCTACGCCTGCGCAATGGACCCAAAGACGCTGCTACGCATGCGTGGTAGATCTAGAGCGTGACGACGCATGCGTGGAAGATTCCCTAGGCAACCACGGGAGTGCCGGTATCTCGAAATCACTTTCCCTTCGATTCCTGAACGCCAGCTGCTGCTTGGGAGCGTAGCTACGTCTGCGCAGTGGGTCTAGAGATGCTGCTACGCATGCGTGGTGGATCTAGAGACGCTGCTACGCATGCGTGGTGGATCTAGACCGACGCATGCGCAGAACATACCCGGGGCAACCACGGGAGTGGGGCACTTTCGATAACGCTTTGAAGTTTCCAGAACGGAATTGGGCGCATATATTTGCGAAGTATCGAAGCAGCGATGGAGCTTTTCAGCGGCACGTCAGCTGGATTTGGTTAAATTTTAGTTTAGCACCGGTTACCGGCGGGACTTTGTTGAATAATGCAAGAGCACGGATAGTGGCTAGCCTTAGGGGTTTCTGCCGCTGCTGTTGGCGAGCATACAAACGCTGTGTGTGTGTGTATTTTGTAAACGCCAACGAGGCACAACTCACCTATACACTTGAGACGGAGAAGCTTTCTACTCACCTGGCGACTCACGCAAAAGCCTCTCGCGCGTATCGGATATCCAATCGAACTTCGCCAAAACTATCGAGCACTTGGCCGTTACGTCTCCTCATCCGCCCTCGGCGTGAGGGCTATCGAGTTTCGAGCTTTAAGTGAAGTTTATCAAACGTTCTCGATGGATATTAAATTCCACGAGGGCAAGAACTTCAATAATGGATATTAGCGCTAACCGGAGAAAGAAGCAAGGACGGAAGTTGGTCCCGTCACCGCCAGGAGGCGACCAGTTTCTCGAAAGCGGTCGCCCAACGGTGTCCAAGTGTGGCACCCGAACGCTCGGCTTCGGTCAAGCAGGAGCGAGGACCGACCGTGGCTTAAATTGAAATCCGAGCCCTCGAAAGCCGCGAGACCTATTTCACTGGCCACCATTTCACCACGAGCTGTTCGAGCGTATGCGTGTGTATGTAATCCTACCGTCTCTGGGTCGAAATGGCTCCATAGCGTGTATGCGTGTGCATGTGTGGGGCAGGGGGGTTGGAACGACGCCAATAGTGGACCAGCCAGCGCCTCTCGGATGTTTACGGGCCGTGTTTACGCTCGCGTCGAGGATCCTTGAGGCGGGTGTGTAATAATTTAAAAAAAAAGGAGGGAAAAAAGCGAAAAAAAGAAAGGGTAGAGGTGGAGAGAAGAAAAAAAGTACGAGTACTTCGCACAATTAATTCCCATGTGTAGAAAAAAAATAAAGCGTGTTGAGTGTCGCGTGGGAATACTTGGTTAGGCCAGGCATCAACCAGCACGTACGCGCTTCGCTTGATTCCCGGGGAAAAGTGGATACAGTTGGTGTCGGACCGGGAGTATCATTTGTCTCCTTTTGTATAGGCGCGCGAGCACGAGAACGGTCGGAGCGGAGCCACAGGCACGTACGTTGCTCCATTTTAGTATTTTGAGCGCCATCCGCTCACTGGAATCGCATTTCAGTCCCCGGGGATCGAGAAATCACAAAATTAGAGGCTCTGGAGCCCCTCGCGGTGATTCCGTAAGAGTCCGTTGAACTCCGCTCAGCTTCGGGCGCCCACGTGACCTCATCCGCAAGCTCGATTGCTTGGACTCCACCGAAACCGGCGGTATCTCCGTAAATACGTGTTCTACGGAAAAAGTGCAAGAGTGCTTTTTTGTAGATCTCGAAATCGCCCATGGAAAAGCTCGTGTCGGAATTCCCGTGGGATCGTTGGTTTGCGAGATAC
Source organism: Gasteruption jaculator (assembly GCA_949825005.1). Classification (NCBI taxonomy): domain Eukaryota; kingdom Metazoa; phylum Arthropoda; class Insecta; order Hymenoptera; family Gasteruptiidae; genus Gasteruption; species Gasteruption jaculator. Next base: position 11,299,185 of record OX463764.1, on the reverse strand, counting down.
GACGCGGCGGGTAACTCTCCGGTGTAACCTGTCAGCCCTTAATGGACTCTCCGCCGTGCCATTTGTCACGGGGTGGGTGTATGACGCCGTGTTGGAGGAGGAAGTAGCGCGGGACCATTTGGACAAAAGAATTGCCACTGATTTTTCACGCTTGGAGTACATATCCCTTTCGACCGAGGGTGAGGCGCACGTGGAATGGCGAATGCCGGCTGAGAGACACCATTGTGTTTCACCGGGGCCACCCCCGCGCCCTCCCGGCTGCAGACAGCCAACAGATGTTTCCTGTTTAGTATACATCGCCATGTACGCCACGGTAACAAGGAAATTTCGAGACAAGGCAAGATAAATCCGCCATGTTGAATAAACATCGCCAGGGTTGGGGTTGGTTCTGTACCGTTATTACCCCGAGCCACCCCCTTTCTTCCTCTTCTTCTTTAAACATACTCCCAATTTCGCCCGGAAACTTTTCCGAATGTCGCTTGACGTATGCCGCTGACAGGACTCTCTCCAACTTTACCGGAAGTGGAAGTGGCAGAAGGGATGGGAAGCGGCTAACCGAGGGTGGAGTGGAAAAGGGAGGATGATACTTGGGAGAACACGCACGCTATGGGTGTTGGTTCACAGCCTGGTCACGATGTACGAGAGGCTGAGGGTGTGAGTGGGTGAGAAAAGACGAAGTGGATGAAGAGAAGACTCCCTAGGGACTGCATTATGCAACCAGGAGTGGCTGGGCTTCTCACACTTATAACCACCTTCCTTCGTTCGTATAAGTCACCGTCTGCTGCCTCTCCCTTCCTTTGACTCTCGAACTCCCTCTCATATTCGACGACAGGCCAATTTTATGAAACTTCGCTACCCGTCATTTGCAGATAGCGACACCTCGCTCCCGTCCCCTTTCCGATGAATAAAAGCTTCGCCGTTATTCTCTTCCATCGCTTCTTCCCGTTAGAATTCCAAAGTCTTCGTTGAAGATAGGGAGGTCCGTCTCCGGCGAAGGTTTGGGACTGACTGATCGAACGGCTTCCCCCACTCCCGCTGTTTCTCCCCCACTCCTCTCCTTCTTTCTACTAGACGCTCGTATTCTTCGGTAGATCCTCCAATATATCGCTACCGCATCGATCCACGATTGAGCTGTTCGTCGCAAGACCCTACAGATGGAGCTAGTCCTTCTCCTATTTCTCGATCCTGGGGGAAGACGACGTTGCCATCCAGGTACCGCATCATTTGTTACTCTTTTGCTCCGACGTCACGCGGAGCACATACATTTACATATGTGTAGTTTCTCTCGACGATCAATTCGCAAATAACGTTCGCGACCTCGTTTTTAGACGCACGGCGTTTGGGATCGGGGAGACCGACACACGTACAACCCAACCACCACCTCCTCCTCCCCCTCTTCCTCTTTCGCCTCTTCCTCTTCGCGTGTAAGCTCTTGTCGACACCGTAACAAAGGACTCCATGGCGTGTCACGTTACACACCCGGCGGGCAATCGAGAGGTTCAATGCGTGCCCTGGAACGAACCCATGCGCGTACTAGTCCGCTCCAATCCGCTCGGCTCTGCTTTGTCTTACTCTGTTTCGCTTCCCTTTGCTTTTGGGTTTCCGTTTCGGAGGAAATAACGAGTACAAGCTAGATTCGAGCCATACTTGCTACGGTGCGATTCCCTTATACCCCGTGGGAAAAGCAGTCACGTCGTTGCATTTCGGCCCCCAACCCGACCTCCCCAGTTCCTGATCCCTTACGTCTGTCTCGTTCGCTACTTTTCCGGCGAAATCCCTGACACGCTTCGCAGGACAAATCCTTTGATTTATGTATGTATTCATGCATGCATGCATGCATGTATGTGGGAACCACACGTACACATACATATGCGTGGCAACTCCCAAGCCAACCGAAAGTACGTAGAACCGGGCTGAACTTTCGCTCAGCGTCAAACTTTTTTCTTCATCCCTTTTCCTTTTTTCTTTTTTTTGGCGACATAAAGCTGTCCAATTTCATCCCCTGCCTTTCCAAGCAACCCTCGGAGTCAAACTTCGCCACCATTTCGCCTCTTTCTTCCTTTCCTTGGCTGGGGTCGAATTTCAACTTTTGCTCGGTTTTCGATTACCCAACGAATCGTCAAAAAATCAGTGACCTCAAGACCCAAGTCCAGCTTCGATCGCGCCCATCCCTTGCGGTTGCCGGATCCTGGAGAACAATCGCGCTGCCGGATGTAGATTCTAATTCCACGTAAATGGAATAATTTCGGAGATAGGGCATCTCTAATTCTTCCGTCATCCCACGAGAGACCACCGTCATCCGGCTCGGCTTCTAAATGGATTAGACCCGGACCGAAGCACCGAGTAACACCCCAACCAACCCTTTCTCCAGCCTCGGGCGCTGCTGGGAATCGTCGCTCGGTCTGGATCCCGCTGTAATGGCATTCCGAAAGACGGATGCATCCACCGAAGGGGATTCCAAGATTAGGGGATGATTTTTCTCTCTTCTCTCACATTTCTCCACCGACGAGAATCAGCTCCTTGGCCTTGTTTCCATTTTTTTACGTCCCCATCGATTGTTTAGTCCGTGACCAAACGCGCTCTATGGCGCTTTCGGTCTACCAGGTTTTGGGCAAAAGGAAAATATCAAGCGGAGCCATTATTTATCGCGTTCACTGAAAAGAAAATCTCAAAAATTGCCGGATCGAACCCTTAACGACACCCACCCTCAGCCCCCGCATCCGATATAGAATCCGATACCGGAATGGGGCTTTGATAAGGATCCCGAGTGTCTCGGAATCCATCGACGTAGTCGGATCGGGTGGACTTTTGTACTAGCGAGCGATAAAAGGTTTAACCTTTCCCGCTTTCCTCGAGGATAATGGGATCCTTTGTATCTGTCCTGCCCCTCGTTTCCTGCCGCGTCCTTTGTAAGAAGAGAATTCTACGAACGGTGAATTTCAGCGTGTATTTCCGCTCGATATGGCTGAGAGAAAGCGGGCTGGGTCACTTTTCAAACTTTATCGCGTGAAAGTTTTCCAATTTGTTTTCCCACCCGGTGCGGTCCTTCTAATAATAGCAACAGGAGGAGACGAGTGGCGAAAACGAGTTTTGCGGACCTCTGGAGAGTTACAGCCTCGAAGGGGGTCGATGGGGGTGCGATATTCGAATAACCCTTGAGAAACCCTACAACTTTCGTGGAAGCAGTTTTTCTCCAGCTATCGTAGTTCCCGAGATACGGGGACTTCTTTTTGTGAAGGTCACAGCTAGTACTTCAAGGTCACCGCTAGGGAAAAACACCTTTTTGCGGATATCTCGGGATCCAAGGGTCGTGGATGAAAAGCGCAAAGGAAAAAAAAGTTTGATATCGGGGTCCTGGAGATTTTTACTTGCGAAACTTTATCGATAGTTCGACCTCAATCTCGCCAGAGGCGCTGGTATCGTTGGCAAACTGTGGATTTCAAAATATTTTTCCACCTGGCGCGGTCCTAATATCAGCAACAGGAGGAAGCATGTGGCGAAAACGAGCTTTTCGGGCTTCTGGAGGGCTAAAACCTCGAAGGGGGTTGATGGGGGTGCGACATTCGGATAGCCCTTAAGAAACCCTCGAGTTTTCGTCCAAGCAGTTTTTCTCCAGCTACCGTAGTTCGCGAGATGCGGGGATTTCTTTTTATGAAGGTCAAAGCTAGTACTTCAAGGTCACCGCTAGGAAAAACACCTTTTTGCGAATATTTCGGGATCCAGGGCTCGTGGAGAAAAAGTGCAAAGGGTAAAAAAGTTTGGCATCGAGCTCTCGGTGGTTTCGCGCGCGAGTTTCGACCTCTCTCGCGTTCTAAGCATCGAAGCTGGATTAATATCGCACTCCAGCCGGAGAGGAGACAAAGAAGCGGAAGAAAAGATGTAGGGAGTGAAAAGACCGGGGAGAAAGATGAATGCACTGAACTCAGGTGGCTTCAAAGAAAATATTATTCCTCTCGGTTGAGTACAGGCAGAGGCGTGCTTTCAGCGGGCACTCCGCTTTCCCTTTTGCTCCCCATCTTTCACTCTCCTCCCTTCTTTTACAACCGCTCGTCTACTCCCTCTCGGCCTCTTTCCACCCTGTTACTGCCACCGCTGCCTTTCATTAAACCAACCTAGAGAAGCTTTAACGAGGTACATGGAGTAGATGTTCCACCACCTTTAACTGAAGGCCGGGCTAGAGTCGAAGAGGCATTAGAAATATAAGAAGTTAATATTTGTATGTTTCAGCGAAATTGTTATACTCAAACCTCCACCCTCCACCTTTCATCCTCCACCTCCATGCGATATTTCGGCGCGCACACTTATGCCTCCGTTTAACTCTCGCTCACGACCAGCACCTCCAACCGTCTCCAACTGATCGAGTGTTTCACCTCCACCTCCATACTGTTCCTCCTCCAACCCCTAAACTGCATTTGGCTTTTTCATTCACTTAGGAATTTGGGAAACTCATGTTTATTTATGCCCTCTACCTCCACCAGCTTCACTTATTTTCATTTCTCCTCCTCGTCTTCATTTTGTTTCCGCTCCTCCCCCACCCCAACCTCCAAATTCGTTCAGCTTCCAAATCGGAGCCTTCCCCGGAAAACGACGCAGAAGGGGAGAAGTCGGAGGATGCATGAATGAGAGGCGAGGGGTGGGGAGGATGAAACTGGAGGTGGTTAAAAATTGCCAGGGCGAGGTGTTAATTTACGAGACGACGTCGGTCGTAGTCGTAAGGGTTTTGCGTCCGACGTAAAGTGAACTTCTATTGGGATCGCGGGGTAAAAAAAAAAGAAAAGGGATGAATAGGTGGTGGAGGTGGAGGAGGAGGAATATGCCGCGCGTGGAGGAATTTGCATGAAGGAGATCCTTGTTCTTTATTGCCCAGGGAATTTCCTGCGCTTTATTACCGCTCGGGAGGACAGAAGAGTATGGAGGAGGAGGAGGAGGGGGAGGGGATGGGGGTGGAGGTTCTCCTCTCCCGGAGGCCATTATTTAGCGAGCAGTCTTTTCTAAAGTACAGCTCCCTCCCACCTCCCAATCGCTCGAGATCATACTCTTCGGCCCTTTATTTATTGACCACTTTTTTTCTCATCCTCCTCTTTGACATCCTCCTCCTCCTTCTCCTCCTCCTGCTCCTCTTTGACCTCTTCGCCATTCTTTCATCGTGAATTCGAGGGTTAAAAGCTGCAAACGACTTTTAAAACTATTCGTAAGCGTGAAAATTGAGGAACTTTAGTGTTTCCAAAGGGTAGTTCTTTTAGGGCCCGCGGGAGGCGCTGCCGCTGCTGATTCCCGCGAATTTCAAAAGATTCGAGTTGATTTTTAGCGGAAGTTCAAATTTTCTTTGAAATTCAAACCTCGAAATGCGCCAAGTCCAGATTTAATATGTTTAGGGCCCGTGGAAGGCGCTGTTGCTGTCAAGCCGCGCGAAATTTGAAAACCTCGAATTGATTTTTTAAAAAAATTCCCATGTTTCCCGGGATTCCAACCTCAAATCGGTAGTTCTTTCGATTCAATGGGTTCGGGATCCATTGGTGGTGCTGTTGCTCTCGAATCGCGCGAAATTCGAAAACCTGGAATCGATTTTCAGAAAAAGTTCCTACTTTTTTTGAATTTGTAACCTCGAATCGGGGTCTTCTTTCATTCAGTGCGTTCGGGGCCTGTTGGTAGCGCTGTTTCCACCTTACCCCGGGAAATTCGAAACTTGGCTCGGTTTTTCTCGCAGATTCGTGGGACTTCGGTCGATGCGACTACCGTTGGTCGGTCGTTCGAGTGGAAAGAAAAAATTTCGAGGGGCAGATATATTGGAATTTCTCTTTTTTGCCTTTTTTGTTCCGCCGCTCATTAAACTCCTTTCATCGCTCGCAAATACAAATGGCTGCTGACCAATCGAATGTGAAGGATCGTTCTTTTTTTTTTTTAAAGATGGGGAAGCTCTTTTCAAAGGCTCTCCCTCTGTTCCCATCTCATGGTATTAAAACCCGTCCGTTTTGCCTACGTGGAAAAGGCAATTTGTCATAATCACCGTAAAGCCCCGAGTTTCGGGCTGATGTGCGGACAGCTTGGTCGAAAGGGGGCGCTTCGTTTAAATTAATTGCTGCCATCGTCCGATAATCGATCGGTTTCTACCAAACTTTCGCGTTCCCATTCGCTGCCGGACCTTTCGTCACGAAGCAGCAGCGGTAGCGGCAGGAGTAGGAGTAGGGGTAGGGGTAGAGGTGGGGTAGGAGTAGGATCCTGATTTATCGCGGTAGTACGATGACAGTTATGGAGGATTCGGCAAAAAGACCTCCTTTGTGTTCCTCAAGTGCCATTTTACCGAACTGTTGCTACTTTTTTTGAGAATCCAATGGCCGGGACTGGGACAACAAATTATTTGTTTATGTATTTATTTATTTATTTATTTTTTGGTTAGGATGTTATTTGTTGTTACAAAATCAAAATGAAATTGAAGAAAAAAATACATTTTTTGGTAATGACGTCATTTGTTGTTACAGTTAAACCTGTTTTTGTGCAGTCTTTTTTTATTCGATTTTTTTTTTGTGCGGTATGTGAATATCGAGAAAAAAATCGCACAAAAGAAAATCCCATAAAAAAAGACCACACAAAAAAAGGATTAACTTTACAACATCAAAATGAAATTGGAAGGCAAATTTTAAAAAAATTACAAAAATACACACAAAATGTAAAAAAATATTACACATACGTATGTGATACTTTGGAATCCAAAACAGATACACAACGGATACTGCAGGGACTTTTTAGTGCTTCGAGGCCCAAGTCTGATAGTTTCATGTATTAATTGTGGACTTTAGGGACACTAAGTAAAGGTTCATTCCATCGTGTACCATATAAAGGGATTTTCTAGGGACCTACTCATATTTAGCAAAGATCCTAGTAAACCATAAAATAAAATCCAATTTTTAATAAAATAACAAATTTTCGAGAGATTCTTGGTTTGGTGTTAAATAGTAACTAAACACCAGGAAACAAACACCTTTATATGGATACGATGAAAACCCTAAAAGACCAATTTGTTGTATTTATGTATAATGACTACTTTGGGGACACATAAGGTTCCCGTCTAGTCTATGTCCAAGGGTTTCCAGATGTTTTGCTACTTTTTAAGATTAAAATTGAAGTATTTATGTAGAATTTCGACACTGAGTTTTCAAAAGCCCTAGTGGATACTTGGACAAACCCTAAATTCCTTTTAAAATTTACATTTGAAAATGTAAGAATCAACTAATTGAAAGGATATTTAACCCTAAAGCGACCAGGCGGGGTCCAACCGGACCCCAGAGCACGTTAAAAAAGAGCACGTTATAAAACAAACAAATCGCTCTTTTTCTATTAAAAAAAACACTTTACTTTCCCAAAAATTCATCGAAAAATGGAATTTTTGACATCAAAATGATCGATTTCTGTAAAAAAATGTGTGGGGTACGCGCGGACCCCATCTGGCCACATATATTTCTACACCTCACCTTGTCGCTCGAGGGTTAACAATGTACGTTTGTTTTTTAGTTTTGATTTTGTGACATATCGATGAATTAACCCATTAACGCCCAAACGCACAAAATTTCTCTCATGACTTCGAGATGAGATTTCAAACATTTGGAGGTGACAAATTTTTTATGAACCTACGTCAATTGGGGGTCTTCGCGATCGCTCTTTACGATGGCGCTGTCGGAATTTCATTTTTTATTTAGGAAATTCAAAATTGCCCCTCGAACGCGAAAACTCATGAATTTTTTTTTTTTTCAAAGCAAAGTTTCAGAATGAAAACGTTCCCGAGACTGTTCAAAAACTGTGTCAACGGTGGGCAAAATAGTTGGACTACAAGGTACTATATTTAAACTTTCAAAATTCGACATGGCCGGCTTAGAAATGGCAACCAAAGTGTAAAAAAAGGGCAAAATTTCAGATTTTCTGCTTTTATGAGACATAATGCCTGTATCTTATTATTTTTTTCTTATTCAGAATTTTATATACGGTTCTCTAGCATAAATTTGAAACGCTCATATGTATTCAAAAATGACGGATCCAATATGGCGACCAAAAAAATCAATTTATATAACTTTTTATGCAGTTTTGCTCTATATTTTGATATTTTTTGTCAACCAAATATTGTTTTTCAGTTATTTGGAATCACCTTATCATTATTATGAAGTTTTCAAGAGAGTTCAGATAATTAGTCTAATGGAAAATGTAAAAAAAAAGGTGAATCTTCGTCCACTGGTCGGCTTTACTCGCCGTTGCCTAGCTCTCACCACGTGGAAGTGGACGAACGAGAGTTTTTTCGTGTTTTTTTGGTATTATTTTTATTTGTTGTTTTTTTTACGTTTTCAATTTTGTATTTTTTTTTTGATGTTTTGAAATTTTGTCGTTCTGTATGTGTGAGTGTGGCATGGGTGTGTATACCGCGAATTTTAATTCCCGATGCTTGGAGAAATGAATTATTGATGAAGAGGGGTGGAAAAGGGGGATAAAAAAGAGGGAGTGCGGAAGAGAGGGAGAAGAGAGAAGGAAAGAGAGAAAAACTGGAATCGTTCGTAATGCTTTGAAGAATCTGAGTTGGAAAAGGGAGGAAAGAGAAACTCATGTTTGTGAGTAAAAAAACAGAGAGTGGAAAACAAAAACAACAAGAGCAACAACAACATCAACAACCCTAAGGGGGATTCTTATGTTAGAGTAAGATTGTTTGATAGGAAATAGTAGGAAACCAACAAACGTCTTCTAGAGAACGAGCTACACACACACACGCGCACACACACACACACACGGATATAAAATAGAATCTCCGTACAAAATACCACAAGGGACCGGAGGGGAATATGATTTCAAAAATTATCGTTCCCCCACTCAGCGGCCTGCTACGCCGGAGAGGAATAGAACTCACGTCCTTCGTATAAGATACCATGCAAAATAGTTTAAAGTTAAACCGATAATATAGGTTGCTTTGTGTTCCATATTCTTTTCCTTCTTTTTTTTTGTCACGTGACTAGAAGTCCGCAAACGAGGAGTTCTCGCAGTGTCGACATGAAAGAAAGAGAGAAGAAAAGTTATTTTTAGCGTTTGTGCAATTATCTCACGTAAGTAAATTAATTTTAAACATACTAGTCCAGTGCGTCACGGAACCGCCACTTCCCCGACAAAGAACTACGTTTACGTGTCATTGAAAATTCTCTATGAATTTTAAACAAAAAAAAATTAAAATGTGATCTTAAATAATTAATAATTTATGATAATAAATTTAAAAAATCGTTATGTGTAAATAATTCTCATTTTTTCTCATTTATTTCCGGGATATCTTGTACGAACTCCAAACATTCAGAGGCGAAGAGGCATTAGGAGTGGGGGTAGTGGTTTAGCGAAGGGGAACCCGTGGTATCTTGTACGAAAGCATTTGAAGGTATCTTGTACGGAGATTCTACTGTATATAGTATATATAGTATAGACTTGATATATTATAGTAGTATTGATATTAACAGTAATGTAAATACTATATACAGGACGTGCGGTGTAAGGTGTCAATGCCGAGGAGATGGTGGAAAATTGAGAAGAAAAGTTATTTGACACTTTTCGAAATTCCCAATAATAACCGAGTAATTAATGAAAATGTTCTGGCCACGTTTTTGTGATAAACGTGTTTTAAAACGCATACCCGAAACATCACGAAAATTTGTAATTTGGAGACATTAATCTACATAAATAAAGGCACTCAGCTTGGAAATCGATAAATTGTGCAATAGAAAATCACTATTTATAATTAAACGACTAATGTCTTGTCAAAAAAAAAATACTTTTAAAACCGGCGACGAAAAGAAATTACATAATTTTACACAGTTTGAGAAAATTGTAGTCCGGTTGTGTCTGATAAATCCTGTATGAGCTGCATCTCGTACGGCGGAGCGTATATATACATAACAATCGATGATTGGAGGAGTATCAGTTTGATATGCATACAAGGAGGAAATAATTAATTCTTTGAAACTAAGTTGTTCCTCCACTCCTAGTGCACTTCGACTCCCTCCCTCTTCCTCCTCCTCTTCCTGCTGCTGCTGCTGCTGCTCCGGCTCCGGCTCCTGCTCCTGCCCCTGCTCCTGTCCTTTATGATATTGACTTTAATTTCTCGACATGGAAGAAGCCATCAAAGATTCGTAGGTTCGTAGCTAGGTCGGTGGGTTGGGTGTGTTTATCGAGTAACCGAGAGGGTTGGGTGGGAGAGCCAGTGGAGGGAATGAGGGAGCGAGGAAAAATCGCAAAAGCTCACCGTAAACTTTTCTTGTTCCACCTGATTCTCGCACTAGCGGGGAACCGAACCGAAGCAAAACAAAGTAAAACAAAGCAAAGGGAAGGAAACGACGGCTATTATTATTATTATTATTGTTGTTATTATTATTATTATTTTTATTATTATTATCAATGTTAATATTAATGTTAATGTTAATATTGTTATTTGGGGTAGGGAAAGAAAAATACAGAGACGCCAGGAATGGTGTTGTCATTCGAAACGTCAGAGAAGGAGAAAAAGAGGGGAAGAGGAAAATAAGAGGAGGGGGAAGATGGGAAGAAGGAAGGGGGAGGAAAGAAACTAGTGGAATTAGAGTATAAGAGTGAGAGAGGGGGAGAAGAGGGGGAATGGAAGCAAATGGAAAAGTCTTGCGACATCGATTTCGCCCTGAAAGGGGAGGAAGAGGAGGTGGGGCTGGGGGGGCAAGGGAGGAGGGGGAGTAGGAACAGTCAAAGGAAACGTGGTCTCATCGAAAAGGAAGATCAAAAGATTCCGCGTCGTCACTTCCTCTTCTTTTTTCCCCCTCGTTTCCTCTTTTAACTCGCAATCGTGTTAGAAAAAAAAAAAGAGGAGGGGGAGGAGTGATGAGAATAAAAAGGGGGGTGGCGGGGAGGAGGAAGAAACGGTGGAGGTATTTCTCATCGGTATTAAAAGCCACGCTTGGCGTATTATCGACTTAAAAAATTGATGAAGAGTCTTATGCTCCGATGGTTCGGAATATGTTTCCTGCGTTGTTTTTAATCACGTTTTTAATGCACGTTAGAGGGAGGAGTTGCGATTGTAATAGTTGGTGTTGTTGTTAAAACTCGAGGGTTTAAGGGGAGGGAAAGAAAAGATGGAGGGGCCGGAGGAAAGGGAAGGAATCAGAAGAGAGGAATGAGAAGGAGGAAGGGAGGAAAAGTGAAGGATAGGGCGTTAGAAAGAAAAGAAGGGGAACTAGAAGAGGGGAAGGAGAAGGGGAAGAAATTAGAAAAGGGTGAAGGAGAAGAAACTAGGAGAACGAGGAAAAGGGGAAGACAGAAGCGGAGGGGATGCAGTCAGAAAGGGTGTAAGGGAATGACAAAAGAGAAGGGATGGGAGTCAGAAGGAGAAGAAGGGGTAAGAAATTTGAGGAAGGAGGAAAAGGCGAAGACAAGAGTAAGGGAAAGTTAGGAAGAAAAGAAGGGGAGGAAATTAGAAGGAGGTGAATGAGAAGACAAAAGTGAAGGGAGGGGAATTAGAAAGAAATTAGAAAAGGGAGAAGGAGAAGGAGGAAAAGGGAAAGACAGAAGTGGAGGGGATGCAGTCAGAAAGGGTAAAAGGGAAATCCAAGAGAGGAGGGGTGGGAGTCAGGATGAGAAGAAGGGGGAAGAAATTAGAAGTGGAGAAAAGGAGGAGAGGGAGTTAGAAAGAACAGAAGGGGAAGAAGCTAGAAAAAGGAGAAGGAGAAGAAAATAGAAGGAGGAGGTAAAGGGAAAGACAAAAGTGAAGAAGACGCTGTCACAAAAAGGTAAAAGGGGAGGACAAAAGTGAAGGAGACGCTGTCACAAAAAGGTAAAAGGGGAAGACAAAAGAGGAGGGAAGGGAGTTAGAAGGAGAAGAAGGGGAAGAAACTCGAAAGAGAAGGAGAAGAGGGAGAAACTGGAAGGAGGTGAAGAAGAAGGGGAAAAAGAAAGTGAAGGGGAGGGAGTCAGAAAGAGAAGAAGGGGGAGAAACTAGATGAAGGAGGAAAAGGGGGAGACAAAAGTGATTGTCAAATCAGAAAGAGAAGAAGAGGAGGAAACTAAAAAGAGGAGAAGGAGGGGGAAATAAGAAAAGAAGTTGATAGCGATAGAAGTAGAAGTTTAAGTAGAAATAAAAATAGAAATAAAAATAGAAACTGAAAAGAAATAGAACAAAAAATCCCACTAGTGTCCTATGGTATTCCATCCCACCCGACCCTACCTTACCCCACCCACCTAGCCTCCCTCTTGTTATAGAAGTAAGCTAGAAGGATCGAGTCGGTCCTTTACTCTTATCTCTTCTACGACTTTATACATACATATATACATGCATATATGTATATGTATGTACTTCCTTTCGACCATAAGCTGCTCCTCCTCCTCTTCTCCTTCTTCTTGCACAGCACCGAAGTCGGTACAACAAAAGTCCCCGTCATTATCCTTCCCTAGATACCTAGACTAGGTAGATAGGTACGTAGGTAGCCCAATTTGAGTTCAGTACATATTAAAATCAGCGTACATACGGAGGAAGAACCACGGAGGGTTGGAAGGATAAAGTAGGAGGAGGCGTGGAGGTGGAGGAAACCTCGAGTGGCTGCAGATTTCGCCTTGAATTCATTCCCATGTCCTGAAAGGAAGAAGAAGAAGAAGAAGAAGGAAACCTGGAAAACGAGGGTGGTTTCTGCTTCTTGCTGGTCTCCACCACCACCTCCAGAGCCTACAAAGGAAGAGGAGGAGGGCGGATTCCTCAATTTCCCAATCGCGTCGCCCTGTAGGTATTAGCAATCACATGGCTACTCCCCCGTGGACAATTCGAGCAATTTCGTCAATTTCGTCATTCATTTTTCTCAGAGGGTTGCGTTTCGGATCAGGGGGGAAAAAGGAGGAGAGGGGTAGGAAAGGGGAAGACACCGGGGACTCGATTGGAGGTCCATAATAACTGCAATCGTAATCAAGGCGAATGAAGGTTGATTAAAAGGGGGACGGCAGCGGACCAGGGAGGTCGATGGCGGATGAAAACCGAGGGTGGGTTTTCAGGGGGTTGACGTATGTGAGTGGATACGCGTTGATGATATAACAAGTTAATGTCGCGATTATGGCTCATACTTAATCATGGCAGAGACGTACATGATTATGGCTCCGAATCAATTATCTTACAGCCAGGATTACGACACCGACTCAATTGCGCCACAGTCACGATTATGGTTCCGAATTAGTAATGGCACAGCCACGATTATGGCGCATACTTAATTATGGCACAGCCACGATTTTGGCTCCGAACCATTTACGGCACATTCGCGATTACGGCTCCGACTTAATTATGTCACAGTCGCGATTATGGTTTATACTTAATTATGGCACAGCCACAATTATGGCTGCGAACCATTTACGGCACATTCGCGATTACGGCTCCGACTGAATTATGTCACAGTCGCGATAATGGTTCATACTTAATTATGGCACAGCCACGATTATGGCTCCGAATTATAAATGGCAGAGTTGCGATTATGGCTCCAATTTAATTAATGCACGGCAACGACTGTGGCCTCGAATCAATTATGATACGGCCATAATTATGGCTCCGTATCGCTTATGGCATAGTCACGATTGCGGCTCCCAATTAATTCCCCCCAGGTGTCACAGCCACGATTATGGCTCGGAGTCAACAATTGCACAGCCACGATTACGGCTCTGACTTGATTATGGCACAGCCAGAATTATGACCCCTTATGACGAATTATGGCACAGTCACGACTATGGCTTCGAATTGATTACGGCACAGCCACTATTATGGCTCCCACCTGAATAATGGCACAACCACGATTGTGAGGAATTATGGCAGTCACGACTATGGCTTCGAATAGATTATGACACAACCATGATTGTGACCATAATTATGGCACAGCCATAATTATGGCTCGAGGATAATTATGTTGCAAATAAAGTAGAATAATGGGGAGTTCAGTGAGGGGAAGCGTAGCGGAAAAAAAAGTATGGAGAGGGGAGGGCGGGAAAGAGAGTGCGAGGATGCATTACACGAAATTAATTGCCACAATAGCTTTTGATGGAAAAAAGGCGAGAGGAGGAGATGGAAGAAGTCTTAGCTGCTCCTAATCGGATGAAGCCACTTGCCTTCGCTACCCCGGCGAGCCGAGGCGCGCGTAGGTATACAGGGGGTGCAAGTGGTAGAAAAATGTCTGCGACTATTATGGCCGAGGTTGCTCCGCTCTCATCCTTGCCTTTTCCTCTTTCCTCTCTTCTCTATATGTATACATATACACTACAAACTTTTTACTCCTTCACCCACTTCTCCCCCCCCCCCTACTACTACTACTACTACTTCTACTACTACTACTACTACTACTACTACTACTACTACTACTACTACTTCTTGTATTACGAAACTAAAAAGTAAAACCCACCGACGTCTTTCTTTCTTAATAAAAACTACCCAACTTTTCCAACCCCTTCCTTCCTTCCTTCCTTCCTTCACTCGCTCACCTCTTCCTCCTGCTGCTACTTCTTCTTCTTCTTCTTCTGCTTCTTTTTCACCCCCATCTTACTCCCATTCCTCCCCCGTTCCGTCATACAAAATTGTATTTGTATCCGTCGTGTTCTATGCGACCGGCCAACCCCTGTCTGGGAAACTTTCGTGCCCCGCTGTAACATGTTATAATTATTATGTCCGGGCCATAATTATAGTTGCGCCATAAATTACGATCCACTTATAATCATAGCTGCTCCTTAAATTATGATCGAGCCATAATTACGGCTGTGCCATTAATTACATTCCACTTGTAATTATACTTACGACCGAGCCATAATTACGGCTGTGCCATAAGTTACGTACCGTTCATATTTATAATTGCGCCTTAAATTATGATCGAACCATTATTATGGCTGTGCCATTAATTACGCTCCACTTGTAATTATAACTACGATCGAGCCATAATTATGGTAGTGCCATTGATTACGCTCCACTTGTAATTATAATTACGATCGAGCCATAATTATGGCTGTGCCATAAATTACAGTTCACTCAAGATTATAGTTGCGCCTCAACTTGCAATCGAGCCATGATTATGGCTGCGCCATTATTAAGTTCGAGCCATAATTACGGCTGTGCCAGAAATTGCAATCTACTAAAGATTACAATCGCGCCTTAAGTTACGATCGAGCCATGATTATGGCTGCGCCATTATTAAGTTCCAGCCATAATTAGCGTACCGTGCCATAATTTATTCCGAGCCATATTTGTCGTACCGTTCCGTTAATAATTTCGACCCGTAATTATCATACTGTGCCATAATTACGATCGAGCCATAATTATCACTGTACCATAATGACGTTCGTGCTGTAATTATAGTAGAAGCGGTCATATTCGCGATAGAATGCGCGAGGTAAATTTTCCCTCGAGCCACGCAAAAAAAAGGAAAAGGGAGAAGTAATTCCGTTGTATAATCGGATCAAGGCGAATGGTGCGACGCTCGCCTGCTTCCTTCCCCATTCGAAACCACTCGATGCCGCTTCGAAGCCCAGTTATATACTCAGAGTCCTCCACGAGGATCCGTCTCGTTTACTCCGGTTATCCGCGTGGATATTTTTTTTTTCGTTCGTTCGTTTGTCACCCACCTTCCCGCAACCTCTCCGCTGCTGAGAAGAGCGTAAGAAAAATAAAAAGGATGTCGTGGCAGCGAGAGATTCCCGCTCCTGTCGCATCTCAAGATCAACCCCCAGAGGAGAGGGGGATGGATTTTAATTAACACCTCGGCAGAAAAAAATTCACTCTTGCGCGGCGTGGGCGAATCTTTTTATCGCGTGGGAGGGGGGAAATAACAGCGAGATAATAATAATCAGGTTAAGGATCTCTGCGACGAAGTCGTTGAAAATTAGTTGCACCCTCTCCCCCTACGTTTCCTCCTGTCAGTACTTTTTTATCTCTACCCTTGAGGATCTTAAAGCTGACCTTTTAAAAGTTGGTACTTTTACCCCTGGTTTAGTTTTCCTGCTTCTTTATTTTTTTTACTCGCTCCATCCTCTCATTTATCCTCCTCCTTTTATAACACTCCTCTTCTTTGTATGCCTTCCCTTTTCCGATAAACTCCTCCCTCTGTCGATAAACCCCTCCCTCCCCTAACAAACCCCTCCTCCCCCCGATAAATCCTTCCCTCCTCCGACAAACCCCTCCCTCCTTTAACAAACGTTTCACTCCTCCGACAAACCCTTCCCTCTCCAGTTAAACCCCTCCCTCCTCCGATAAACTCCGCCCTCCTGCAATAAACCCCTCCCTCTGTTGATAAACTTCTCCTCTATACCCACCCCCTGGTCCTCCCTTCCACGCGCAACCTTACCTTACCTTGTGTTTGGTCCGGTGCCGATGGTAGTGATTGGGCCGGGGGTGTTCGATAAAGACGTTCTCGGCAACGCCTCCAGCCACGCCCACGCCCGCCCCCAAAGTGGGGGTATGGGCCCGGGAGGAGCGCTGAGAGTGATGATGCCGGTGATGCTGATGGTGGTGATTCACGGATTGATGCTGCCGCGGTGAAAGGGACGACGATGAGGAGGACTGGGCCTCGATCGTCACCGAGGACGACGACGCCTCGTGGCAGCGGCACACCGCTACCCTGCCCTTGTCGCAGGATGGCGGGGGCGCCACTGGCGCCGTCGACAGGAACCCGCCGCCTGTGGACGCCGTGACCCCACTGAGAGCCGCCGCAGTCAGCTTGCTGGCGTAATAATACATGGCGCACATTTATCCAGGGGTGAAGAGAGCTCAACGCCACGACCGGAGCGCCACCTCACGCCCACTCGCATCACTGACACGGTTGTTCCTCGAGGAAATCGCACACGCGCGCAGGCGCACCCGCGCCTTCACCCAGGAAAGGAAGGAAAGGGATGGGAGGCCCCGCCTCCTACCACCAATCCCGCACTTGCGTCCTCCTATGGTGGGGATAAATCAACGGCATTCGAGTCAATTGGCTCTCTTGCTGTGCCGAGCCCCTCCTACGAGAATCGGGTAACTCCTATCGCGGCGTTTGGTTTGAGGAAAAGGACGGGAAGAAGGAAGACGTGGTCAGAGAAACCACGCCTCCTTCTCCTTCTTCATCCGTTGGATCTCTCCCCTTCGCCTCCGACTTCGGTCCCATTTTAGTTTTCCTCCCCCAATCGTTCTATTTTCTCCTCCCACTTTTCTCCCTCCGCTCCTTTCACTTCCCGCTTTCCCGCCCTTTTCTCCTTAAACTCCACCTACTACCCTCCCTTTCTCTCTCCCATTTCCGAGTGTCGCGCGGTATCCAGCCTGTACATATTTATATCTTCACAATTTTTTTTCCCGACTCCCTCTTGTCGTACGTCCCCCTCCTTGTTTAGTTGCGTTGTATCACGGTAAATTTCGATTGGCGTTTTAATGTACCTCCAGAAACGGGACGGGGGGAGGGGGTTCTTCCCACTCTCCCTTCTGCTGGCGGCAATTCGCTCGGACTTTTATGGACACGGTTCTACTGCCGCGAAGATTTACGAGTATTTTACCAATGGATAGTAAACTCGAGAACGGCCGGGGTAGGGGGAGCCGCGATCGAGTCCCTTGTCATAAACAACGAGTGTTTCGTTTTCTTCCTTTTCTGGTTACTTTTATTTTTTCAGTCCTCTCCCGCTGGTATATTTTTTTCTTCTCTTGTTTCCATTTTGACTCCCTCGCTATTGTTCCACAGCGATCGATTTCCCGACTGCCCATTTTACAACCTCGTTTCTCGCCCTCGTCTCCGTGCGAATTCGTGAAACACGCCATTAAGCGACGAACGAAACATAGGCTGGCGGATTAACGCACAGACGGATGCAGAGCACGATTTTTTTTTTCTTTTCGGAGGGGGATAGCGACCAATCGTTCACTGATCCCAATCCGAATCCCAAATGACGACCGGACACTGTAAGAGGAGCGTTAGGGGTCGATGGAAAACAAAATCTTAGCGAAGTGGCTATATTACCCAGTAAGGGCAAGGACCGACCCCAGAGGGGGATGTTTCAATTTTCACATCGTTTACCGAAACGTTCGATCGCCGTGTATAGAGGCTTCGAGGGGATCCATCTCAAGAGCCCGAATGGCCCTTGAGGGGTTCATCGAGTCGTCGAGTGGGTTACTGTTAACTACCGTTCAATTACCTCCATTCCATACGAAGCTATTCTAGTTCCGATTTTTTTTAACCCTCTCTCTCTTCTTTATCGTCATCGATCCATCGATCGATCAATCGATAGGTGAATGGATTGATTGATCGATCGATTGATGAACATATGGAACGATTGATGGACGACTGGTTTACTTATTGACATATTGACTTAGTCATTAATGAATTGATCGATGGATTGATTGATGGACTGAGTGATTGACGTATTGTTTGATTGATTGACCGAGTCATTAGTGGATTGGCTAATGGGTTGATTGATGGGTTGATTGATAGACTGCGTGATTGATTGATTGCTTGACTGAGTGATTGATAGATTGATTGATGAGTTGATTGATTGGTTGTGTGATTCATGGGTTGATTGATTGACTGAGTAATTATGGGTCGAAATATGAATCGATTGATTGGTGAATTTATTGATAGATTGATCGACGAATTGATTGATGGACTGAGTGATTGACACATTGATTGATTGATCGACTGATAGTGAGTCATTAAAGGATTTCTTGATGGATTGATTGATTGACTGAGTCATTAGTGGATTAACTAATGGGTTGATTGATTGACTGAATCATTTAAGAATTGATTGATTGACTGAGTCATTAATGGATTGATTGATGGGTTGATTGATAGATTGCGTTATTGATGGATTAATCGACAGACTGCGTGATTGATGGATTGATTGATTGATTGTTTGACCGAGTGATTAATAGATCGATTGATGAGTTGATTAATTGACTGAGTAATTATGAGTTGAAAGATGAATCGATTGATTGGTGAGTTAATTGATGGATGATTGATTGACTGAGTAATTGATGGTTTGAAAGATGAATTGACCGATTGTAGGATTGATTCATAGATTGACTGATGGGTTGATTGATTGACTGCATTATTTATGGATTGATCGATAGGTTGATTAACAGACTAACCGATTGATGGCTTGGTAAATGGATTGGTGCATTGATTGCTATATGTATATAATATATACTATATATATGTATATATTCGCAGCGGCGAATTCTATTGGGAATCGTGACTGGATATTAGCCGGCAAAGAATAGATGGATGGACCGAGCCGGGTGACTACGTGCCTGCATGGATGCGTGGGTGCATTATAGAGCGAACGGTCGGACGAACGGACAGACGGACGGATGCATTGCCGTTGCAGCTCGTTGAGTTAATTTATATGAGCACGAAGCAGCAGGCTTTCGGCTTGTATCTTTAACGTGTGTCCCGTCATAAGCCGGGGTTTAGAGGCCCCTGCGTTTACGTTATGTGCATGTACCAACACAAGCTGCACATGATGCACATAAACGCAGCAGCAGCGGCGGCGGCGGCGGCATGCATCGGCCCCTATCGCGATATCAATTAATTATCGAAATAGTCACCGCGCTGCAATAATTATCCGTTCGGTTTGCCCCTGATATCCGCATTTATTTATATGCACTCTACGTGCATATATTTGATGCATATATACAAAATAGAATGCCCCTTTTTTCACGTATACGTATTATATGAACAGGTATTACTTACAAATGGCCAATCATAAATACTAGAAAAAGGGGGAAGAGCCGGGGGTTGCAGTACGTGGATGCACATACGGATGCATTCATTGCACCGAAAGGGAGGCTGGGGAAAGCACGGTAGCAGGTAGGATTTTGCTAATTAGCGGAGCAACGGCACTCCCGCTGTCGATCGCAAAACCTTCGACCCCCGAATGCAATGACCGAAATTTCGTTGGGATAGTTACGTCACGTAATCAATTTGTTCGAAGATTATACATATGCGCCGATCGGGTGCACTTGCGCTTGGATTTCACCGGTTCTTTCAATCTACCGGATCATCCGCTAATCAATCGATCCACCCATAAAGCAATCAATCAACCAATCAATCAAATAGATTATCCCATCGGTCAATCCCACAATTATCTTGGGAATCAATCAATCAATACTATGATCAATTCACCAATTGACTCAGATATCGATTCAATCAATTACTCAATCAACCAATCAATCGAACCACCAAACCAATCAATCTCATAGATCACTTTATCAGTCAATCCCACAATTATTGCAAGAATTTATAAATCCCATGATGAGTTCACCAATTGACTCCACATATCGATTCAATCAATCAATCAATCGATGAATTAATCAATCCATCCATCCACCATCCAATCAATCAGATAGAGCACTTCATCAATCAATCCCATAATTGTCTTAGAAATCAATCAATCAATCCCAAGAACAATTCACCAATTGACTCAGATATCGATTCAATCAATCAATCCAACCACCAACCAATCAATCAAATAGATCACTTTATCAGTCGATCCCACAATCATCTTAGGAATCAATCAATCCCATGATCAATTCATCAATTGAATCAGATACCGATTTAATCGATCGATCAATCAACCAATTCATTCGAAGAGTAAAACTTTTCTCGTTACAAAGTGTGTTTATAATCAGAAGAAATACCGAAGTAGGAATAAGTAGAAGAGGATCTATCTCCTTGCCATCGCACCGCGGAGATTCGAAGATTTATCGAAAGCGGTGACTGACACGGCGACAACTACGAATGCTATTAAAATTGATCGGAAGGCATTCTCTCGAATCGGTGCGTTCAATGTAATCTCTGTGATCAAATATTGAAACGTTAGATTGGACACAAATTATACACTAGCATACTATAAAGCCGAAAGGGGGGAACTCGATTGGACTCCTCCCGCCGATCACGTCGCTGCGGTTGGTTTGCTTGCCTCCCTCCTGGGATATTCCATATTTTCCCGTGTTTTCCCGACCTATATCTACCCGTTTCCCACTTATATCCTCTTCATTGTTTCCTTTTTTCCTTCCTCCCTTCCCTCCTCTATTGACTGATTGGTGGATTTATTCGTTTATTGATGGACTGATCAGTGATTGACACATTAATGAGCTCACCGAGGGATCGATAAATCGAGTAATTGACGGTGTAATAAATTTATGATCGACGGATTGATTGCTTAAATGATTGATTGATTGATTGATTGATGGATCGATCGATGGTCCATGGATGGACTGACTTAGGGATCATTGGACGTAGTCGTTGTTGGCGTTATAATTGTGGGAACAGTTACTTGAGTGATTGATTGATTGATTGATTGATGGATCGATCGGTGGTCCATGGATGGATTGACTTAGGGATCATTGGACGTAGTCGTTGTTGGCGTTATAATTGTGGGAACAGTTACTTGAGTGATTGATTGATTGATTGATTGATTAATCGATCGATTGATTGATGGATGAATGGATGGATTGTTCGATGATTGATGGATAGAATGACCGAGAATCTGATGGACGGGGTAATTGTTGGACCAATAATTGCGAGAAGGATTGGTGGATCGATTGATTGGTTGATTGATCGATTGATAGATCGATGTACCGATAAATGATCGATAGATGGACCATCCGAGGAATCGTTTGATGAAGTACTTGATGACGTAATAATTGTACAAGCGATTAATGGATTGGTTGATTGATGGATTGATTGATTGATGGGACTTCGGAGACACCGTAACGCCCATACGTAGTCATGCTACTTAAGAAAAGGGAAACGACACACCATGAGGGTTGCGAAATTCCACCCTTGCAACCCTCTTTCGTGATTTCCATCCCTTCATCCCTCCAACCCTTCGAACGTCCAATCCTTCAACCCCCGCTTCCTCTTCGTCTTTCGCGAAAGTGTCTCGAAGCAAACAAAAGCGCGGGCTCGTGTCTCTGTCAATATTGGAGTTCCGTGACCTCTATTCCACGACGCACCCCATCGATCAAATCCTCTTTCTTTCCACCCTCACCCTGACATCTACTCTTCTGCTCCTCCCACGCGTTGCTTCAATTTTGTCGGGTTTTTGGGAATTTTTTTGCGGCTATTCCATTTACGAGTGGTAAAACTTTTCTACCCCCGAAAAAATGGCAACCTTTTCAGTTTCTGGACAAAACATCCACCAGCGTACACGTACACGTACCCATACACACGGGTTCCTGATATATTCCATATAACCGGGGGTAATTTCGGACTGTCGTGTCGGACCACATGTTGCTTATCATCCTGTCGGGGCAGCTGCGTTTATCCAAAATCTCACGAGAGTTGCTTCAGCCTCTTGCCCTCCTTGCCCTCTCATCCTTTCTCACTCTCTTCTCTCTCTCTCTCGCTCTCTCGCTCTCTCTCTCTCCCTCTCTCTCTCTCTCTCTCTTTCTCTGGCATAGAGCAGCCAAGTTTTCGTTATCCAGCGGCATCTCCATATGCTAAATAAAGCCGAGCCGAGCCGAGTTGGCTGTAGAAGCAGGCGGGCGAACATTGAATATCAAGCAGTTTATAACAATATGGATTCGCGCTATCTCTTCTGCTTTTGGTCCCGGCTGGAGATAAAGATAAAGGTGAAGATGAAATGAAATGAGGCGAGGTGAGATAAAAGTGTGGTGACTGGGATGAGTAAAGATTGAGCTATGATGAGATGAAGATGATATAAAGATGAGATGAGATAAGATGAGGTGAGACGAGACGAGATGAGATAAGATAAGATAAGATAAGTTGGATTTAAGAATCTAAGATAAGATAAGATAAAAATGAGATGATTAGGATGAGATACAAATTCAGTTAAGATAAGATGAAAATCTTAAAGATGAGATAAGATGAAGATAAAATAACACAGAAATGAGATGCTCAGTAAAAGATGAAGATGACGTGAGATAAGATAAAAATACGATAATTAGGATGAGATAAAGATTGGGTTGAGATGAGATAAAGACGAGATGAGATGGGAGAAGATATAATGAAGATGAAGATCAGGTGAAGATGGGATAAAGATGAGATGAGATAAAAATGAGATGATTAAAAAAAGATAAAGATGAGATTAGATAAAAATCAGATAATCAGGATCGAATAAAGATTAAGGTGAGATGAGATGTAGACGAGATAAGATGGGATACAAAATGGGATTATTAGGACAGGTTGAAGATTGAGATGATTTAAGATGAAGATAAAAATGAGATGAGACGAGATAAATATGAGATAAAATGAGATAAAAACGAGATGATCAGAATGAGGTGAAGATGAAGATAAAATTAAATTGAAGATGATAAAAAACTTGAAACTACGCTAACTTCTTCTTTCGTTTGCTACATGCGTGTTCATCATACTGCTGCTTCCTATGCACTTTCATCGCGGGAGAAATAGAGGCAAAGGGAAAGGGAAAATGAGCTTCCTATGCATTTCAGTGGCGAGGTGAGAGAAGCAGAAGCTGAAGCTGAAGCTAAAGCTGGAGCTGGAGCTGGAGCTGGAGGTGGTAGTGGTGGTGGTGGTCAGTTTAAGTTAAGGTACATGTTTCCGGTGCATAGCCAGAGCGTAGTTAGGACTTGCTGATGCAATTCCGGACGGACGGACATACGTACTGGACGCTGGCTTACAATATGCAGCCCCTGTAATGAAGTCGACGTCGGTTAGGAGTTACCAGAGGAAAAGGAGGGTGAGGATCTAGAGCCACATTTCGACCTCCTCCAGTGCATCATCCAACCGCCTTCTTCTCGTTTGCCGGCTTTAATGCAGGTGTAAACTCGCCGTTTCCCCTCTTGGAGAAAAAGAGAGAAAACGAGGCGCAAGGTTGTTTTCCTTTCTTTGGAAGAGGCTACCGTTTTCTTGCGTGCTCTCAGCTTCATCCGTATTCTCATCATCCATTAACTCATCATCGTAATTATCTCCGTCTCATCTTCATTTACTTCATTTAATATTCGCTTTTATCATTTTCATACTCGTCATCTTTGTCTGATTTTTATTTCAGTCTTACCTCAACTTATTTCATCTTCATCTCATCTCACCTCATCTTATCTAATCTTCATCCCATCCTTATCATCCATATTCATCGTCATCCCCATCATCTTGATTATCTTCAGCTCATCTTATCCGAATCATCCCATTTATCTTATCTTATATTATCCTGATGATTTCGATTCATCTGTAACTTCTCTCATCTGTATCTTCATCTTCATCTCATCTCATCTTGTTTCATTTTCACCTTCATTTTGTCTTATCTTCGTCTTCATCTCATTCCATCCCATCTCACCTCATCTTATCTAATCTTCATCCTCTCCTTATGATTTACATTTCCTCTTCATCCTCATCCTCTTTGTCCTGATTATCTTCAGCCATCTTATCGTAATCATCTCGTTTTTAAATTATCTTATATTGTTCTAATTTTTTCGGTTCATCTGCAAATTATCTCATCTTCATCTTCATCTTCATCTTATCTCATCTCATCTTATCTTATTTTATCTTCATCTTCATCTCAACCCACCTTCATCTTATCTCATCTTTATCTTCACCCCATCTCCATCCCAATTCATCTACATCTACATCTTCATCTCATCTCATTTCATCTTCACTTCATTCCCAACTTGACTCAAATTCCCATCGCTATCTACAAAACCCCAACCCCATTTTCATCACCATCCTCATCTGCTCGTCTCTCATTTCGCAGCTCCCAGCCCGTTATCGTTCCTCCTCTAACGTTATCACCCGCCTATGGAAATATTAATGCACACTTTTAGCACGTCTTTACAGATGCCCCTCTTTCTCTCTCCCTCCCTCTCTCTCCCTCCCTTCCATATTCCCTCCATCTCCCTTCTCCCTCCTACTCCATGTTTTTCCATCACTTTAATTAAAGCCATAACACATTGTAGCGTGTGTCGCCATTGCCACTGCATCCGCTCGCGCGTAACTTTAGAACCACCTCGTATAACCCCTCGCTTTATCCACCACGCGGGTTTTATTAACTTTTCTTACCCTTCGCGCTCATCCCTTACCCTACTCCTCCTCCTCCTCCTCTTCCTCGCAGCCCCATTCCGAGCGTCCCTTCCTCCCTTCCTTTTAATACTAAACGAACGAGCTGGAAGCTGCGGAACAACAGCAATACGCTTGGTTATCGCTCGAACAATGCCTCTAGCCGGTAATTCGCGTATCCATATGTGCGTATGTGGGTGTAGGTGTGTAGATCCCTGGCGATTCGATCTGTCGAATCATCGATACGTTCGATATCGATCTTTTGGATTTTGATATGGAAGAGAAGGAGGAGGGGGAGGGGAGGGAGGAGGACAAGGGCGAGGAATGAGTGAGTGGATGTCCTGGTGAAGTAGAAGTAGAAGAAGAGGAAGGCCGGCCACCCCGAGAATATGGATTAGGGTTGTAATTAAACCTCAAGACGGTGGATGGAGGATGAAGGAGGATAGGAAGTAGTATAGCGTCGTCATCTCGTCGGGATGATTAACGGAAGTGCAGCCATCGCCTCGATGCGATGCGATGGTGAATTTAGCAGGTAGGAAGGTAGGAAGGTAGGTAGGGCAAGGCAAGGCAAGGTAAGGAAAGGTAAGGAAAGGAAAGGAACTGAGGTAGACTAAAAGTGGAAGAGAAGAAGGAGGAGGAGGAGGGGGGGGGGGGGGGGGGGCAGAGTGCCGTCGCCGACGCTACAACCACCAGCTCCACCTCCTCCGCCTCCTCTCAATCTCAAAACATAAGGTACCATCAAAGCACTCCGGCAAAACGCTATCTCTGCCGCCTCCTCCCTCGTCCTATATTACCGAGGACATGCTGTGGGAAGGATGCTATCTCCCTTTCGCTCTTTCTATATATATGTGTATATGTATATATATATATATCTATTTATATATATAGAAAGAGAGAAAGAGAGAGCGTTATCAGGCGCTTTCGCCTTGGGGAAAAGGGAGAAGCGGTAGCGGTAAGACCCTAGCCTGCAAACTGCTCCATTTCCGACGAGTAAATGTAACTACTGGTAGCCTGTCTCTTAATCTTTATGAGGCTCGTAAAAATGTTTATCGGTCCGCTTCAACTGCCCGAAAAAAAGCATTCTTTTTCTATTTTGTACATTTTTACTTCCCCCCACCCAACCCCGTTCTTTCTTTCTTCTCATTTCCCGGAGAGAACTTTCGTTTCCTTTCCTATCACTCCTAGGGTACTTTAGTTGTGATCGAGTTCGATCTTAGATCTCGAAATGAAGTGAAATGAAACGAAATGAAATGAGATGAGATAAGATGAGGAAAAGATGAGATAAGATCAAAATGAGATAGTCAGATTGAGATAAAGATGAGAAGGAATAAGATTAAGATGACATGAGATAAGATGAAGATGAGATGAGATAAAAATGAGACGATCAGGTTGATACGAAGTTGAGATAAAAATAAGATAACCAGATTGAGAGAAAGATAAACGTGAGATGAGAATGGGGTGACGGAGGTGAGAAAAGATGAATGTGAGATAAGATGAAGATGAGGTGAGATAAGATTAAGATGAGATGAGATAAAAATGAGATGATCAGGTTGATACGAAGATGAGATTAAAAATAAGTAGACCAGACTGGGAGAAAAATAAACGTGAGATAAGATGGGATGAGATAAAAATGAGATGATCAGAATGAAAAGAAGATGAAAATGAGATGAAAATTTAATGATTGCGATGAGGTGAAAATAAAGTCACAGATGAGAAAGATAAAGATGAGCAGGAGGTTGAAATAAAAATTATAAATACAAAAATAAGAACGAAATGAACATCGTAGATAACGAGGATGAGCCGAAGATGAAGATGGCGAGGACGACCATTAAATAAAATTGATAAGGGTGAAATGAAGATGGAACGTAATGAGGATAGGATGAAAATGAAGAGGATAAAGATAAGACGACGATGAGATGAATGCGTTAAAGATGATTAAGACAAAAATGATCGTCAGATAAAAAAAATATAAGACGCACATACGCGTCAGAGTAAGTCGAGAAAAACACAGCCCATATACGGATCGTCGCTCGAGTCGGTTTCTATTTTTTTCCGAATTTTGTGGAAAATGGGATTGTTAAAGCCGGAGACGGAGACAGAGGGGGTTGAAACGCGAAGGGGTGGATTTAAGGGGTTCGTATGTTAATGCTAATTTATTCGGAATGTAGAATTCGACGTCGAGATTTCCACGAGCGACCGTAAAGCTCCTCTTCCTCTTCCTCCCTTCTTGCCACCCCCTTAGCTTTTATGCATCCCTTGCGGTACGTAACCATCCGACACGCGTGCGAAATCCTAACCTTTCCTTTCTGTTCCTTTCCTTTCCTTTGATCCCCCGAACAATGAAACTGTTTCTCCCCGTTCGTGGAATTCTTCATCCCCTCACCCCCATTAAATATTCCATATTATAGTTCCCTTACTCCCTGTTATATTTTCACCACTTCCCTTACGATGATTCGACCCAAGGGGTTGCTGTGAAAATTCAGGACCCTGGGACTCGGGGATTGGAACCTAAAGGACCCAAAGGGGTAGGTTTTCAATTTTAAATGCTCTTAAAAATTGGAAGCTGAATTTTTAAAAGCTTCAAAAATTAGGGGTTGAATTTCAAAGGATCTAAAAAATTAGGGCTTGAATTATAAGGATCTACAAAATCGGGGGTGGATTTCAAAAAACCCCAAAATGAGGGTGCTGCATTTTCAGTATTCAAAGTCGAAGTATTTAGGCCGCAAGGGTCCCGGAACCGAGGAGGTGAGATCCGAAGAAAGAGAAGGACCCGAGGGGGTAGTTCGCGGGGTCCGAAAATCCTCCGGATCTTTTTCGTCGTTCAACAAGGGTGAAAACAACCCCCGCGAAATTGCACTCACTGAACTGCACTAGTGAAACTCTTCCCGTCGGCCACCCCCTCGCAGGGGGTGGGTAGAATCGCACTCGGGCACGTAAGCAACGGGCAAGCCACCCTTAGCGTGTCACCACTCGCACTGTAACCACTCGAATTCACTCGGGGATGGAAGGAAAAAAGCAACCCTCCTGCGTAGGAGTTGCTTTTGCCACTGACCTCCTTCACGGGGGATGAAACGACACTGAATTGAGCTCTGGGTCGAGCTTGAATCCGAACGGGGGTGTCGTCCACAGCAACATCGCGAGTTAACCCACCGGAGCTACCCCTATAGTCATCCCCCACCCCCACTTCCACCCCCGGTGGTTGGTTTCGTTCCCTCCTGGAGGAATGCGCCTGCGTTCGGCTCTTGCGCGCGTGTCGGCGCGATATCGCTCTTAAAGTTTTCTTGGGGAAGAAAAAAACGGCAAAAAAAATAAAATAAAGTAAAAGGGGTGGATAGGGGGTGGTGGAACCAAAGGGATTCCATTTACACGAGAATTCAGCGATGACTTGACAAATATATAAATCCCGTGACTGTCGAATAAAATCCATTCAGGGTAAAATACCTTTCATCCCCTACCCCGAACACCCCCTTTCATCCCCCTTGCTCAAAGAGGTCTATTCCTCGTTTTTTTCCCTTACAAGAGAGGGATCATAATAATTTCGGTTTCGACGACACTCTTTTCAATGCCGTGAAAGGGGTGAGACCGAGAGTGGCGCTATTTTGCACCCCATGGAGACCATGCTCCCAAAGGGGTGAGTGCTTCCCGAAACGAGGTGATTTTCCAGCTCAAGTGCATATTTGCGGGCGTTAAGCGAAGTCGACTTCGTCTTCACCCTCATCAACCCCTACGCCGCGTCTCCTCGTCATCCCCTTCTTTTTTCCGGTTATTCTGTTTTCAATATCGCATTTTTACCAACTCCCGTTCCTCGTCATCCGCTATTTTTTCAGCCGTCTTCGCCAACTACTATTTTACTCCACCCTGATCCATTTTTGGATTATCCTCGCCATCCCCTATTTTGTATCACCCTCTCCATCCCCATTCTTCGTCATCCCCGTCAACCCTTACTTTGTATCATTCTTTATACCCTCCGTTCTTCATCATTCCCCGGCTCTCATTATCCTCATCATCCACTTTCCCTCATCGTCCTCATCGTCAATCCCATTCATTACCACCCTGACCAACCCCTTTCTTCTACGTGCTTCAGTTGTCCCTTCAATTCCATATTTTCGATAGGAAGTATTTTTTCCTCATTGCACCGTTCAACCGGTACTTTCGGGACGTACATACGCGTCCCGAGGGTTGAACCCGCAGGGTTGATGGAAGGACAGGATAGGGTGATGCAAGGTAGGGTAAGATAGGGTTAGGTGAGATAAGGAAAAAGGGGGTGAGGGATGAGGTCCTCGAGAAACGAGCGTCTAGCTTAGGCTTCGGACTCGATTATACCAGACGAGGTGCATGCGTCCGTGTGAATGTGTGTGTGTGTGTTTATGTGTGTAGTTGTTACCCCCTTAGGAAAGCAAGATGCGGTAGCTGTATATCTAATAACCTGCTTACCCCCTGCTAGCTTGCCTGCCGGTGCTTCGCTCTTGTGTATCGTTAATACGATTACCTCGAGATTAACGCTAAGCATGGCAAAACGTCATGCTTCGTCTTCGGTGAGACTACGAACTTAAAGCGCGTTGCGCATATGGAGACATACAACCCCCGGTTGCAACCCTTGCATTCATGTTTTGGATGTATCTAAAATATGGAATTTTTTAATTCCATTTTCCTAACTTCTTCTGGTTTCTAAATCGCTCAGCTCACTTCTCATGACCGATTTAGGTGTTTTAAATAAAGGAGAGGGGCTTTCCCAATTAAGGGCGCGGTTAATTCCAACCTAGGGGCGTTCTTAAAGTAGAAGGCGTAGTTAATTCCCACTTGGAGACGTTCCTAAAGTCGAACGCGTAGTGAAATTCTATCTAAAGGCGTTCGTAAAGTCGAAGGCGTGGTTAATTCCCATTTAAGGGTGTCCTTAAAGTCGAAGCCGCGGTTAAATCTCATTTAAGAGTATCCCTAAAGTAGAAGCTGCGGTTAATTCGCACCTAAGGGCGTTCCTAAAGTCGAAGGTGTGGTTAATTTCCACTTGGGGACGTTCCTGAAGTCGAAGGCGTGGTGAATTCCCATTTGAGGATTTCCTTAAAGTCGAAGGCGTGGTTAAATCCCATTTAAGAGTATCCCTAAAGTAGAAACTGCAGTTAATTCGCACCCAAGGGCGTTCCTAAAGTCGAAGGCGTGGTTAATTCCCACTGGGAGACGTTCCTAAAGTAGCAGGCGTGACTAATCTCCACTTGGAGACATTGCTAATTTAGAAGGCGTAGTTGATCCCCACTCAGAGGTCCTCCCAAAGTAGAAGGCGTGGTTAATTTCTGAAATCCATTTATTTCTTTTTTTTTTTATCTTCTCTCAACTGCAACCCCTAAATCGACCATCCCGCGAGGGTTTCTCCGCTATAGGGGTTACAATCCAGAAGCGGTGGAAATCTTCATGGAGTGTCTTATCGGTTAATTCGATTGACTCCTTGGAGCTCCTTGGGGAGGATCGCGAGATATGCCTCAGTTCTTTTGAATATAAAGGAGAGTCGAAGGGGTGAAAGGAGTGGAGGGAGGGTTGAAGGAAGCGAGCTTTATGGCAATGATAACATCCACAGATGGGAGGACGGATACGTAGTTATGTCCCAGAGCCGACCATAAATCTGCGGATAATGATCGCAGCACGTCTGCGTCCGTGGGATCGGTCGCTCTGGGACCGATAACTTATGAAACTCTTGTACAGACGTACGGACGTGGGTAGGTGGGGTGGCTGGTATGCACCCATCGCGACATCCATTTATCGGCACGCAGATGTACCGGTGCACCAGTGCACGACAATTATTTCCGCCGTGTGGACGTAACTGTAACGCATACACGTGCAAACAAATTATTTCTATACATAAATATTCAGAACGACGCTTTTTCTAGATCCCAACGTAAGCTAACCTGGACCTTGTGTTCGTTTTACTGAACCGAAAACGGCCACGGTCATTCGGTAGCTACCTCTGCTCCGAGATCTCTGGGAAGCAGAGCAGAGGAAAGGAAAGGAAAGGAAAGTAAAGGAAAGATAGGAACGGTCGGATAGCCAACAAGAAGCTCCGGTGATTTAGTGCCGAGCGAGCTGTAGAAACATGGCACATGTATGTACGTACATGGATATCGACTACTACCACCAATGCCACTGCTACTATGCCGTTGCCATTACTGCAGCAACGAAGCGCACTTTTCCTCTTTCGCCGAGCATCTAGCCAGCCAGTGAGATAAATCGTATCCACGCCTCCATCTAAGATCATCCTACTTGTGAAAGAGACAAGGAACCTTTGCGGGCTCGGGATATGTTTGCAAAAGGAAGGACTTGTAACGAACGATTCTCTCTTTCAACGATTTCAGTTATTTGTTGGGTCAAAGAAAACACGAGAAACTGCTAGCTATACATATATGGTGGTAAATCACAATTCGGGGCGTTTCTAAAGCAGTAGGCGTCGTTAATCCCCTCGTAGGGGCGTTCCTAAGAAAGGCGAGGCCAATCCAAATTTAGGGCGTTTCTAAAACGGTAGGTGTGGTTAATCTCCTCCCAAGGGCGTTCCTAAAAGAAGAGACGTGGTCAATCCCAAGGTGGTAAATCACAATTCGGGGCGTTTCTAAAGCAGTAGGCGTCGTTAATCCCCTCGTAGGGGCGTTCCTAAAAAAAGGCAAGGCCAATCGGAATTTAGGGCGTTCTTAAAGCAGCAGGTGTGGTTAATCTTCTGCCAAGGGCGTTCCTAAGAGAAGAGGCGTGGTCAATCCCAAGGTGGTAAATTACAATTCGGGGCGTTTCTAAAGTAGTTGGTGTCGTTAATACCCTCCCAGAGGCGTTCCTAAAAAAAGGCACGGCCAATTCGAATTTAGGGCGTTCTTAAAGCAGCAGGTGTGGTTAATCTCCTCCCAAGGGCGTTCCTAAGTGAAGAGGCGTGGTCAATCCCAATTGGGGGTGGTTTTACTTTAAATGGGGGGTGTGGTTAGTTACAATTCGAGGGGTTCCTAAGAAAAGTGGCGTGGCCAGTTCCAATTTGAGCCCCATTCCAAATCGTTTTGAAAGAAGGAGACGCGATCGATTCCCACTCCAGAGCGTTCTTAGAAAAAGGACGCGGTAAACGCAACAAAACTGTTAGAGGGCAAGTCAAACATCGCGCGGCAGATGCTAACCCACTAATGATTTCGCTCATTAAGCTGCTATTTCAGGCGCAAACTTTTGCACTTAACTCCTCGGAGGCTGCGTTGTTTCCAACCGGATCGATCGACACTGCTGGCGATTAATTGCATTTGTTCCTCATTCGATTACGAAAAATCAGTCGACGGAAGCTGCTTTCGACTAACTGGCAGTTTTCATTACCTTGTTAATTTTTATACAAATTTCGGGAGACGCAATGGTAGTCGTACTGGGGCTGCTAGTAGTAGTAGTAGTAGTAGTAGTAGTAGTAGTGGTAGTAGTAGTAGTAGTAGTAGTAGTAGTAGTAGTAGTAGTAGTGCCAGTGGTTCTGGTTCTGGTTCTGGTGGCGGTGGTGGTAAAGGCAACGCTATATATCCGTGTCAGGTTGACCAATGTTCTGTCGGAAGGACCATGCATCAACTACTACAGCCTGCGGTCACTTTGGATTATCCCACACTGCCGCGCAACGATACGCTCGCTTTCGAAATTCGCTGCAGCGTTCCCGGTTACCGTAGGAACTGAACTGCAGCCAAAGCCGAGGAAGAAGCCTTTTGTTCGGACGTCAGTGGCAGATCCGATCGCTGGCTGGTTGGCTGGTTGGCTGGCTGGCTGGCTGGCTGGCTGGTGGCTCGCTCGTTCCCTAATTCTCTTGCTTTTGCTTTTGCTTCTACTTGTGTTTCTACTTCCACTCGTTTTCGGACTGGTCACCCTCCGATGAGGGATGACACAATTGGGTACCTTAACCCACTGTTTCTCCGGCATTTTTGCAACAGCGTTGCCTCTTCAGTGCCACGACTTCCACTCCGTTACCCCCACAGCCGGTAACTTTAGTACCATTGCATCCCCAACCTCCCATTCAACCCTTCACTATATACGTACTTAACGTCTCGCACGAACCGGAGCTGGAATCCTGCAAAGCGGATTCGTATCAGCTCCATTACCTCCGGCGGATAGAAACACCAGTACCAGTAGCAACACCACCACCACCAACACCGGCACTGGCACCAGCGCCAGCAGCTCCGGGCGACTTAGGAGGGCCGAGAGGAACTCTCATTAGAGCGCTCGTTAATACGGATCTTACTGGCAAAAGTTGCAACCCATGTGTTCGCCGGAAACGTCAACCCCAAGGGAGCTCTCGTAAGATTACGCCCTCGTCGTTTGCAGCAGCAGAGAGAGAGAGAGAGAGAGAGAGGCAAGGCAACGCAAGGCAATGCAAGGTAAGGTAAGGTAAGGTAAGGTAAAGTAAGGTAAAGTAAAGTGGCGAAGGGAGAGAGGACAGAGGAGGAGGACTTTTACGATCGCAGCGGCGTGTGCAATCGAGGAAACGTTCAACTCGTTGCAGGAGTAACTACCTACTACCTACTACCTACCACCTACAACCTAGCGCCGCGGAGGTTACCGGGTTTGGGTGCATCAGAGCCGAGTCGCTTTTATCCCCGAATAAAATGAGGATTTATGCTTTTAATATTCAGCAGTTACACGGCTGGGCTGCTGTGTAATTAATTCAGCGCCGATGGCGAGCTACGAGCTACGAGCGGTAGCCACTCTCCTTTTAAATAGTTTATCGACTCTCTGCTCCTCCCACTACCCTAGTCCCCGAACGGATGCAAGGGCGTGGCTAGAGCTTGATAGTGGGCCCCAATCCTGAGGATTCTGGATCTACGGTAAATGACAGTGGAAGGGAGCGTGGTTAATCCCCATTTAGGGGCGTTCTTAAGAAAGAGTATGTGGTCAATCTTCACCTAAGGGCGTCTCTAAAGTAGGGGGCGTGACTAATCCTCACTTAGAGGTGATTCTAAAGAGGTGTGATTGATCTCCACCGTCGAGTTTTTGAAAGAAAAGGCGTGGTTGGTTAATATCAACGTAGGACGTTCTCAAAACAACAGAGGCGCGGTAATCGATCCTAAAGTAGGAGGCGTGACTAATCTCCACCGTGAAGCATTTTAAAAAAAGAGGCGGGGTTATATCGTCAATGCAGGGCGTTCCTAAAACAACAGTGGCGTGGTAATTTCCGTTCCAGGGCATAATTTCCGTTCTTAAAACAACAGAAGCGTGGTAATCTCTATTCCAGAGCGTTCTTAAAACAACAGAGGCGTAGTACTCACCATTTCAGGGCGTTCCTAAAGCAACAGAGGCGTGGTAACTTCCATTCCAGAGCATTCTTGAAATCAGAATTGGGGTAACTGCTACTTTAGGATGTTTTTGAGAGAGAAAAGGCGTGGTAATCCCCACTTCGAGCAAGAAGAGAAGGAGGGAGGGCGTGATCAAGTAGAAATTAAAGGGTGAGAGCAAGAGAATCTGTCCTGCGGGAGAGAAGGGGCGGAAAGGAAAGAGTTAGGCGAATTAGCATATCAACGAGCGGAGATAATGTCGCCATTGAGTGAGGGGAGGGCACAGATAGTTCGTCGAAACTGTGCGAGCGAGCGAGCTGGCGGAGTGAGTGAGTCTTCTTCAAGTTCTCCGGCTCGGCGGCAGTAGTCGAGAGTAGCGTCGGACTTGCAATAGGGTCTCTCTCCCATTAGCAGAGGTCGAAGACTTTCACGGAGTGCTTGAGTTTCCATTTCTCTTCCCCTCTCCCTCTTTCTTTCACCGTGTTTCTTCTTATCCTTTTCTTTCTTCTCATTCCCTCACTTCTTATTCTTCTTCTTCTGTCTTATCATTTTCTTTCCCTCTACCCCGCCCACCCTCTATCTTCCTCAACCACGTGACTCTTCTCGTATCGAAACCCTTCAGCTGAACTCCACTACGTATCTCCCGCTTGATACCTTCGGTCTCAAGGGTCGTTGTCGCAGTCGTTCTTGTCATTGTCCTCCTCCTTCTTCTCCTCTTCCTCTTCTTCGTTCGCTTTAAAAAGCTCGTCCTCTCGAGGAGCAAGAACCACCAGCGAGCCTTCGTTCGTTCGTTGCAAATACAAACGGCTCCCATGCTTCTCTTTGAACCTCACTACGAGACAAAACAAAATCCGCCCCCATCCTCCCTCGTTCCCCTTGTTCCAAAAACACTTACTCGCTCGTGCATCGGGCGTACAAACGCGAGTTTCCGCGGATTACCGGATTCCGACCCAGACTCCAACCCCCGCTGTTCCATCCCCCAGGGAGGGGCGGATGGCATCCAGCCAGAACGGGACGCATTTCAGTTGATTACCTAATTTCTCGCCGTTACCGGCGTCTCGTTACTTCGGGGACCCACACCTGCGACATCTGTCGAAACTTTTTGAAGAAACTCAAAACCATGGGTACCATTGAACGCGTGCCATCGCCAGCTCGCTCCCGATGCGCTTCGAACTCGGTTGAGTGCCCCTCGACCGGAGTTGTTTCGTTTCGAAGTCGCGAGGTGACGAAAAACGGGGTCTCCGAGTCGCCATTGAGCGGCTGCGCAGTACCACCGCGCAGCTTCGCGGGGCTTGGAGCCTCGAAAGCGAGGGAGAACGAAGAATCGGAAAGAATCCCACCAGAGGGAGACAACGAACGTTGTTTGCGAGGAACGGAGGAGGGGAAGGGGGTTTCTACTTTTGAGAATCTGGGATATGGGGTTCCCAGCGAAGTTTGAAGAAGATTCGAGGGGGAAGGGGGGGGGGTGAAAGAAAGAAGGAGAAGGCTTACGGAGACTCGTTCGAAAGTTTATCATTACTTTGTACCGCTCTTACACGGAAACTCGCGGCTCGGAGCTCCCGCTGCGATCTATATCTACCCCCTGTCCTCCACCCCCACCTCCGGTTGGTGTTTGAACTTTCGCCGCTACTTACCGTTTTCTTCTTCTTCCTCCACCCCCTCCTCCCCCTGTTCTTCTTCTTTTCTTTCCGCCCCCGAGGCTACGGATACACGGAACCGCCGGCTAATATCATTTTAAAACCAAAGTTTGCCGCCGTCGCTCGCTGCCACCCTTTTTACCCCTTTCTCGATACCGCCACCCTCTCCCCCATACCCTACCTTTACCGGTGGTGAGCTTTTGTTTACCATTTTCGTAAGAAGTGGAGAGCGAAGAGGGGGAGAAGGGGATGGAAGGGGAGGGGGGATATATCGTTGGCAGACGTTATAAATTCGTTTTGCAACGAACGTAACGTAACGTAACACGAGTACGTCGGATGGAAGGATGGATGGATGGATGGATGGTTGCTTGCTTGCTTGCTTGCTGGAAATTTGGCGGCAGAGGAGCAGAATGAGGAGGCGGGGGATAATAAAGAGCGTACCGACATGAGATAGGATGTTGCTGTATTGCGAAAGAGGGAAAGAAGAAGGAGGTGTCTATCCATCGAGATGCCCGATAGACGTCGGAGTGATTAATCGCCGCTGGTGAGGCTAATAAATATTATATTAAATTCCATCTTCGACCTTCTCCTTCCCCTCCTCCTCCTCCTCCTCCTTCTCCACCTGCTCCTCTTCTTCCGCCGGCAACAGTGATTACCCGTCAGCTACGATAACATGACCTCGCGCAATTTATTTATTACATGTATTTATTATTATTACATTTATATTAATTAATATATAAATAAATAAATATATATATAAATAATTTATTTATATATGGATGCCTCACTTGCCAAAACGATTAACTCCATAAAATATGAATTTGAGCAAAATGATAAAATAGCTTCTGAAATACATTGTTTCTTATGCAATGGCTAAAAAAATTTTGTCATTTACTGGTGTTAATACTTATTATTAGAGAAGTTTGTTTTGAATTATATATACAGTTAGGAGCTACTTAAGTGCTTTAATATTAAAATTTAATAAAATTCAAAAAATGGAGTTAATCGATTTGGCAAGAGAAGCATCCATGTGTGTGTATATATAATCCTTAATTATTGTAGGCCAAGAAAAGTTTCAGTCGAAAAACAAGGACATCCACGAACCAACCCCAACCCCCACCCCCACCCCCACCGCCTCCAGCGTCCCCACCAGCCAGTAACTCTGAGTTTCATTAATCCGCGGATTACAAGACAGGGTTATATTTGTCTTTGCGAGTAGTTGTGCTTCCCCAGAAGAAGTCCTACCCTTCCTCCTGCAATAATGGGCTGTTTCCGCTCCGTGCATAAATCTCCGAGCGGATAGGAAGCAACGGCTACGGGTAGATAGGAGCTTTCGCATTCGACCCAGCTTTTTTGTGTACGTACGTACCTACATATATAAGTATGTATCCACGTATCTGAGGATGTATTATGTGTATACGTGTGTGTGTGTGTGTACCTCGAAAGTAAGCAAACCACCGAGCGACGTATATCCGACAAGCAAGCAAGAATGCAGCAGCAGCCAGCGTTCCGCCCCAGTTCGGCTACTATTTTAAAGCAAACAGCGCGGTGGAGCGAAAATGGGGGATTCCTAACCTCGAGATCACTCTCTATCTCTCTCTTTCTCTCTTACCGTGAATGGTACTTGGAGGTTAGAAATTGTCCATCAGTGCCTCTAGCGGTGACGCGCCGCTATTGCCCACGTAAGTGACGCCTCTTGAGTTCCATGAAGCTTCGCACACTTGGAATTCCATGGGATTTTCTTTTTGTTTTGAGGGTTCGAGTGCTATGAGTTTCGAGAGTGCGTTCAAGTTCGAGTTCCACGAATGCCTCTATTGCAAAAAGTTTTGGGAGTTCCTGGGATTCTATAAGATCCTCAAGAGCTTTTAGTTTTACGAGTGTTTGAGTGTGTCGAGTGCCATGAGTTCCAAGAGTGCTCCGAGTACCATGAGTTCTAGGAGTGCCTGGAGTTCCGAAAATTTTTGGAGTTCCAATAGTATCTCGAGTTCCAGGAATGCCGTGAGTTCCAAGAGTATCTGGAGTTCCCAGAGTACCACGAGTTCCAGGAGTGCACCGAGGGCCATGAATTCAAAAGTGGCTCGAGATCCAAGAGTGCCCCGAGCTCCAAGAGTACCTCGACTTCCTAAAGTACCACGAGTTCCAGGAGTGCCACAAGTTCAAGTATGGCTCGAGTTCCAAGAGTGCCTCGAGTTCCAGGAACTATGTCAGTTCCAAGAATGTCGTGAGTTCCAAGAGTGCCAGTGAAGACCTCCAGTTCCTCAAATACCACGAGTTCCAGGAGTGCCTCGAGTGCCACGAGTTCAAATCTGACCCAGGTTCCAAGAGTGCTTCGAGTTCCAGGAATGCATCGAGTTCCCAAAGTGCCACGACTTCCAGGAGTGCCCCAAGTTCCAAAAGTGCTTAGAGTCCGATGAGTATCTCGAGTTTCATAAGTTCCTCGAATTGAGGGAGTGCCTCGAGTGCCAGGAGTTCCACGAATTCCATAAATACCCCGAAGTTTTAGAATAATTACCTCGCACGTGGTACTCCCGGCACTCTAGGATTGCTATGAGTTCCATCACACGGCACCGAAAGTGCGGATCTACCGGAAATTGGATGCCACTAAAAGTGGAACAACCCCGAACATGTCGCTGATGTACGCGAAGGGAAGATCCATCCCCGTTCATTCTCTCTCTCCTCTCTTTCTCTTCCATAGAACCTCAAACCACCCCTCCTTTGCAGCGCAGCTTGTTATCCCTTGTACACACATACATACATACATGCACACCGGTACGGTTGATGTACCGCTTATTGCCCGCAGCGTCGTCCAGCAACTGGACAACCATTCCGGAATGTCGCTGTTTCCTTTTTGTTCGAAAGCTCTTCAATATTTTCTCGCGTTACTACATCCCCCTCCTCCGGCTCCCCTGAATTCACACACATACACATACACACACGTGCGCACGTGTATGGTTCGATAATTTCCACAAGACGCTGAATTTAGCGTGAAATTTCGCTTTTCTCCAAACTTGACCGTTTATTAAAAGAGAAAGAGAGAGAAAGAGAGAGGGTGATACATTTTTAATTTCCTCTACCCCCCCTACCCCCTCTTCACCAACCCCTATGACAGGGGGATTGACGTAACATCGATAATATTGAGTACAAGCCGTGAACTCAACTATTTCCTCCCGCCCACTCCTCCTCTCCCCACTCTCGTTCTTTGGCACTTATTCTGGCATGAAAGCCATATGTCATATATCACACATATGTGATACATGTGATGCATGATGATGATGATGATAATGATAATGATAATGATAATAGTAATAATAATAATAATAATAATAATAATAATAATAATAATAATAACAACAACAACAATAGTAATAATACTAATAGTAATAATAATAATAATAGTAACAATACTAATAGTAATAATAATAATAATAGTAACAATACTAATAGTAATAATAATAATCATAATAATGTAGTATATTAAGGTTTATGACATATATATAATATTGTAAAAATAGTGTCTATACGTACACACACCCACACACTCGCGCGAACACACACGGGAAGAATAATGGCGTTCAGTGTATCCATCTCAAGGGTGAAATTAAAAAGGTGAATAGCCAAGCCGTGAAGTACTTGAAGCTTCCATTAAAAAAGGCTCGGCTAGGTCCTCCCCTGCCCAATCCCTTTCTCTGTCTCTCTCTCTCCCCCTCGTGCTTTTTAACATAGATAAAAAGCTCGGGATGAGAAGTTTGAATGAGCGAAAGGGAAGAAAGAACGATAAAAAAGGAAAATAAGACACCAGCCCTCCTGGTGGGCCTCTGGCGAAACTGAAAATCCGAAAAGTCTACATCAACCGTCGCAAATTGTGTAAAAAAATTGGGAAATTTGTAGTCCACCTCGGAACGCGAAGTTTCAACTGAGGTCCATCGACATTCCATCTGAGAACACCAAGGATCCCACCAGAGGCGCTGCCGTCGCAGGATAATTTGAGGTTAAAGGCCATCAGCGCCTCTGGTGGGTTTTCGTGGGATCCATTGACAGTCCACCTGAGAACGCTGAGAATCCCACAGAGGCGGTGCTATACAAGAGGGATTTGAGGTTAAGCGACGGCAGCGCCTCTCGTAGGTTTCCGTGGAAGCAGAGAATCCTGGGAAATTCCCTTTGTCATGGAAAAAGCGCGGAAGTTTATTCCGCCAAAAGAGTTTATTCGTCCGATTAGTTTCGAAAGCGCGGAAATTCGCAAGAGGATATTTCATTGAAAAATGATCCTCCTCGCTTTTTCCCACCCCTTGGTTCTCCACCCTCGCACGAGGGTTTTCAACGAGGAAACTTTCCCCGAGCGAGGATGAGTTTGGGCGTTGTCAGTATGAAGGAGCGCGGAGAATAAGAGGTGGAGTAGCAGTAGGGGGTGGGAGGGGGTGGTTGGCGAAAGGGGTTGAGTATTGGTTTTCAATTTGCATTCTCCCAATAGCCATCCATGCATCATTCCGTTGCAAACCGCATTATGGGTGGAAGGACTTCGATGAATAAGAACGGGAAGGGGGTGGAAAAACAAAAAAACGAGGAACAGTGGGTGGGTGGATGGGTGGATGGTTCCCGAAAGAGGGTTGGTGGCTTTCGCAAGGAAACGTACGTTAAATATTTGACGAACTGTAAAAGCAAGTTAATCTCCTTTTTTCTTTTTCTACCCCTTTCATCCCTTTGGCTCCGAAAAACCCGCCCTCGAGGGTTGGGGGTTGAGGGTTGGAGCGGTCGAGAAGAAAAGGTGCACTTTCTCGGCGACATTCACGGGATGTTAATAATAAATCGGTGGTTTAATAATGATTCCAGGGTGGGCCACCCTCCGGTTGGATACCTCCCTCGAAATGCTACAAATTCTGTCCAAGAACTTTTTTTCCAACTCTCTTAGGTTTCGCGATACGGGCGATTTTCTGAAAGTTAGTTCGATAATCTGTCAGCAGAGGCGCTATTTCGCATCCTGCCGCTATCATCCTTGGTCATCGTATGCGTCTCTTAAAACTCTACCGATTTTGTTGAAGAATTTTTCTTCTGCCTCTTTTAGATTCCGAGATATCCGCGTTCAAAGCAACTTTTGAGGTTAGAATCCCTGGTACTTGCTGCTAGAGGCGCTGACAACGCATTCCCCTTGGTTCCTCCATATTTCAGGAACTATCGGTCCGATCGAAACGGAAAGGACGCCGATCGACTCGTTTCGTCGTTGGCTTCCATTATCGGGGAAAAAGTGAAGAAAATCGTAGATGGCGTTGGCATCGGGAAACTTTGAAACGAAAAAAGGTATCAAAAGCGCCACCGTTAGCTTTCTTATGCTTAAAGAGATAGCGGAGCAGGGGGAGGAGCGTTAGGCAACTACTTTGTAAGCTCGAGCTTTCAACGTGAAAAGCTTCTTTCCTCGCGATAGTACTGGTGGCAGTGGCAGCAGCCGCAGCGGAGTTTCTTTAGCAGGGTGGAAAGCAACCACTATCGGCAACGCCATGGCGGCTTTTTTGCGCTCGCATACCTGCACTTGCCGACGATAAAAATGACGGGATGCTAGCACTTTGAAATTACTGTGGAAAGAAGCGTCCACTAAAACCACGCCGGTTTCGACCGACCACTTTTTCCCCATCTATCGTTGTTCCCGAGTTACGGGCGTTCGAAGATGGAATAAAAATCCTCGCCTAAACGTAAGTTTCTCGAACCTGCCGTTAGAGGCGCCACTGCTACTACGGATCTAACCCGCCACAAACACGCGGCTCGAAAAACCAAAAAGATTTTGTTTAAGAAGTTTCCAAGTACGACGGTTGGTTCTCGAATTACTGGCATGCGAAAACATATTTTGAGGTTAGATTAGTTTCCCCAACATTCCCGACAGAGGAATGTTGGGGATTTTACCTTCAACTCTCGATATCTCGGGAACTATCAGTCCGATCGGAATGGGAAAAACGCCAATCGGCTCGTCTTGTTGCCAACTTCCAATTGGCAGAGCATAATTAGATCAAATACGTAGATGGCGCTGTCGGTGCTTGGTGCGGTTGTGGAATTAAGTAACGGTCATGTTTGAGTGATGAAAGGCCATCTGATCTGTCTACTGGGGGTGTTAGGTGTTTGATTGTATTTTGCGTGTGTA
This sequence comes from Gasteruption jaculator, assembly GCA_949825005.1. Classification (NCBI taxonomy): domain Eukaryota; kingdom Metazoa; phylum Arthropoda; class Insecta; order Hymenoptera; family Gasteruptiidae; genus Gasteruption; species Gasteruption jaculator. The sequence continues at coordinate 11,257,199 of OX463764.1, read as the reverse complement.
TATATTTGTGTGTGTATGTGTGTGCGAATATGTATGTATATTTATGTATATATAGGAACGGCTGGCTCGTTTGATGGGCTTAGATTAATTACCGCTGTCGAGTACGTTATACACACACATATATTCGCATTTACGCACATCATATTCTACACACACACACTGACACACAGGGGCACACACGCACCCACATACGGTCACACTTCATGCCACATAATCGACTGTGTCGTCAAGCATGTTCTCCCTATCAAAATTATAGCCGAAACATGTGTTACTGTGACACCGGAGTTCTGTTAACAACCACTTCCGGTCTCGTTTAACCACCCTTCACCCCTTCCCCCGCCCCTTTTTTCGTCATACACATTTTTCGCTCTCAATTTTGGTTGTTAACGAGATTAAATATGCACCCAAATAAAATCTATGTGAATTGTCTATCCTTGGTGTTATTAACACTTCCAAGGAAATTAACACTCTGGGCGATCGATCGATGTGTGATTAAATTAAATTCGAAGCTCGAAGAAAATCATGTATTCCTAAACTCTGATTGAATTTTCTACCCCTGGTATTTTTAACACCTCCAAGAAAAATTATTAACACTTGGAGAACCGCTTTCAGAGTTTTACCAGAAACGAAGGGTTAAGAGCTTGCAAACTATGAAATTCAGATTACAGCTTTCTGGCGGTAACCGGTGTTATTAACCCCCAGAATGGGGGTTAATCAGGGCCGATGGCTGGTCGACGGAGGGAAGTTCGACCCTAAAATTTAACGCCCGGTGGCTCGTTTGCGGCATAAAGAGGGTTAATGCCCATGTTCACGTGCAAAAGGATCACGACGCCGCCCCGTATATTTTGATAGGCGGTTCGTGTCGCTCCAGGTCGTTGGTGATTATCGCAGTTGGAATATGTCTTCCGTATTGTAATCTACGGGAGCGCGAGCGAGGGATGCTGGCGATGGGACGGCCGGCAGGTGGGATGGAGGACAAAGACGGGGCTGGCTGACCAACACCTATAGGGCCGAGCGTGATGATATCAAACGCAGTGATTGACGCTAGGGTTCATACGCTAATCCTCCCTCTTGCCTGCCACTACTGCTACTACAGCTACCAACCTACAACTGCCGTCCTGCATAGCGGAGCATCGTCGGGCGAATAATATACAAGCTGTACGCGATTAAGTCGAAATGACCTTTTGACCCACTCGTTCAAACATCAAGCCCCACATCCGGCCTCTTTCCCGGCGCTCTGTGATCTCAGAAAAGGGATTTCGCCGACCACTTGCGGGAAAGATCCGCTCGAACGCGACTTCTAACGGCAGAATTGCAAACTATAGTTCTATGGAGGTCGATAACGTAGAATTCTCAGAAAAGGGGTTTCACCGACCACTTGCGGGAAAAATCCTCTCGAATGAGACTCCTAGCGGCGAAATGAAGAACTATAGCCTTGTGGAGGTTGATAACGTAAAATTCTGAACAGTGAGGTTTCACAGACAACTTGCGAGAAAGCTCCTCTCGAATGCGACTCCTAGTAGCGAAATTAAGAACTGTAGCCCTATGGAGGTCAGTAACGTAGAATTCTACCCTTCGGAAGAGAACCACGAGGAAAATGATACCAAAAGAAGAGGATAGGGGGACCCCCGCCCTTTCCCAGCGGAAATTCGTTTAAATTAGGACGTGCAATTTCCACCCCCGTACGCAGGGGCTGGAAATGAAAGATGCCGGCGTACACTAAATACATTCGGAAGGGTGGCTATTTATCCGTGCGGTTTTCACGAGGATTAGGCGGTGCTTTGCTCACGCGGTTTTAAAAGGATTAAAGGGGATTGCGTTGAAGGGGGTGGCACGGGGGTAGTAGTCACTTCGTTCTCGGCAGAGAGGACGCTCCGGTGGATTTCCCGACCGACAATAATGCGTTGCCGTTACAAAAAATTGAAACAAGCGTCTCCACGGGGGTGGAAGAACGCAGGGAGAGAGGGGTTGGGGGGATGGGGGAGACCATCGGAGCGTCGGTGGCTTTCCAATTGTTTACTCGATCGTTTCGTACGAATACACGTCCTTTTTTTTACCCTCGTTTAAACGAACAAAGCCCCCACCCCCTCCAGTTGCTACTCCTAACTCCAACTCACTCCTTTTCCATCGTTTTCTCTCTCGGGGGTGAGACGGGAAAGAAGAGGCAGAGATAGAGGGGTTTTTCACTCCCCCCCACCCCTCGGTGTTTTGATACACTTATCGATGGGATAAGGCTGCAAGGGGTTGGGGGTTGGAGGGTTGGTGGTAGCGGTAGTTATGATCATTGTAGCGGCAGCAATTTCGGTATTATCGTCGCAACAATACGAGAAGAGACTAAGGGGGTGGTTCCGCGGGGGTGCCTTTATGATTCACGGCACAGAAGTCGGATAAGGCGAAGTAACGAGTTTCCTAAAATTGCACCTGCGCATATAACCGCCCGGGAGATTGCACCCGAGCCGAGCGAGGCAATAACGGCGTAACGTCGCTGCCGGAATATGCCGCGGGGGTGGAACGCGTGTTCAACCCTATCTCCATGCTCCCTCCAACCCCCCCACGGGCTCTTTCTTCGAACCCCCGCTCTTATCATCTTCCTCCCATCTGCTGGCTAACCCCCCCCCCCCCTCCTCACCCGTTTAAGGGAGAGCGGGAGACACACTCGACGCGTGCCTTCGTTTTGTTTCTCACCCCCGAAAACTCACCCCCAACCCCCGTCCTCGAAAACTTCCCTTTCACTCCCGCTTATTGGACATTCCGATTTAACGGATCGACGTACTTATCGACGTACTCTTCGACGTATCTCCCCTCCTCTCCCAATTCGTCATCGTCATCCTTCCAAAATCACCCCCTTCAACCCCTTTGAGTACTCGAAGGGGAGAAAAAAGAAAGAAAGGAAGTGAAAAGAATAGGAAATTATAGCGGGAATATTTCTGCCGCAAAGGGGGGTGGAGGTTTTAGCAACCCCCTCCCTCTCCCCGTTTAGGGCTGAAACCCGGGGGAACGGTGGATTTCAATGGAGGATTTCACGTCGTATTTGTCGAAGGTAAATATCGCTGACGGCGTGAAAGGGAAAGAGTGTAAGGGTTACGGGGGGTGGTTGACGTACTACACCTACTCGCGCTCGTCTTTTACCACCCCCATCCCCAGTCCTCGGTCGGGTTAGGTTCGCTTATGAATATAAATGTCGCGATTCTTCTGGATCCGATAAATAATAAGCGAGGGTTCAAAGGGGGTTGGTATACATAATTCGCACCCTCGCATAATACCACCCCTTCGGCCCTTCATCCCTTCTTGTCTTGCTTCCTCTGCGCTTTCCTCCTTTTTTTTAACTGTATCTATCTGCTCGGGGTTGAGATGACTGCGTTTAAAGAGTCGGGGGTAGTTCCTGCGAGCTGAGGGTTGAAAAGGGGATGACGACGCGAACTTGCAGACGGGGTGTGAGGAACTAAGGAGTCGTCCCAAAGCGGACATTAAGAGGAAACAGGCTCTGGGACCGATTCTTTTAATTAACGAAACCCCACCTCACCCCCATCCCCACCCTCACCCTCGCACTCACCCTCACCCTTAATGCGCTAATAGCCGGCAGTGGAATTCTCTTTAAGACTCGCAAAGTGGTTGCCGGCTCGATTTCCGCTCGTTAAGCCCGACCAACCCCCGAGGATCGTAAGTCGTTACATACTTACTTACTTTCGACCCCAATTGCACCCCCGCAACCCCTGGGATGCAAACCGGCTGGGTTCACATGCTTGCGCGGGATTCACATTCGACCAATCATCGTTCATCACCTTAAGGGGTCAAAAATTACAGAGGGGGTGTTTTGGGCGGATTGGTGCGAATTCCGAGAAAATTGGAGCAGGTCAGGGGCAAATTCGAGCCAATTCTCGCAATTTCATATTAAAATTCAATCCTCGATTTCGATAATAACTGGAATTTCTAAAACTACCCCTAAAATGAATATTCTACTCACCCTTCGACTGTTGCCATCCTTGGGGTTGAGGTCCGACGCGACCGTACCGAAAATCGTGGGCTGTAACAAAAAAAAGGAATTTATTCCATCGACGTCAACACTCGCGTTAAGAACCACTGGCCAAGACAGGAGAGGGGAGCCAATAGCGACTGCGTATCCGACTGGAACCAATGGGATCGCCGTTCGCGCAGTGGTTCTCATCCATGATTTTAGTTTGCTATCGAAACTAGCGTTTTCACTCCAAATAAAAGAGCGATTCCGGGTAGGGGGCGTTTCTGGTCGAGGTTCGGCTAATCCCACGGCTTTATCGGGAGCTTAGCCACGTTTTTGCACGTCCCGGTGCTTCGCGTCAGTTCTGCCATCCCCACGAAAAATAAGAGAGTTGTTTTCCACCCTCTGGCGAATATCAAGGGAGTGACACCACCCTTTGGAATTAATCCGATGGTGAAAAAAAAGAATCCCGGGATTTCCTCTCGGGAAGAGGCAAAGGAGGAGGAATTAGCCGGTCGTAAAGCTGGTAAATGGAGACTCGAGGGGAGGGAAACTCGGATAAGGGATGCAAGTGGATCGGGGGTGCGATGCAATTTCAAACAGGTGGCTTATTTAACTATAGCGTGTTTTATCGGCGGAGTCAATTAAACGGCGGCGTTTTTAATGCCGCCGCGGATTTCCTCGGCAGCAGCAGTGCGATTTATGGTAAGAGCAGCAGCGGTGGTTGCACCACCTAATCCAACAAAACTTCCCTTCCTTCCTTCCCGGGCTTTTATCAAGCTCCATTTTCAACCCCCGGCGAAGCCGGTTGCCAAAGAATTCCTTTGGAAGCGAGTTCATTCAATTGTCAACACCGCCGTGATTTATTTCCCGCTGACTTATCATTACTACCGCTACCACTGCCATCATTGCTACTACTTCTGCAACTACTACATATACTACTGTAACTACTGCAACTACTTCTGCAACTACTGCAAATACCGCTATTATTGTTGCTACTGTTGCCAGTGTTGCTACTGCTACCATTTTTTCTGTTACCACTACTATTGTTGCTACCACTACCATTGTTGCTGCTACTACTACCACTGTTGCTACTATTGCCATTGTTGCTACTGCTACCTTTGTTGCTACTGCTACCATTGTTGCTGCTGCTACTACTACAATGTTGATACCGTTACCGTTACTGCAATTTCTACCATTGTTACTACTACCATTGTTGCTAATATTTCTATTGTTACTGCTACTACCATTGTTGCTACTGCTACCATTGTTGTTACTTCTACCATTGTTGCTACTGCTACCATTGTTGTTACTTCTACCATTGTTGCTACTGCTACCATTGTTGTTACTTCTACCATTGTTGCTGCTTCTACCATTGCTGCTGCTACTACAATTGTTGCTACAGTTACCTCTGTTGCTACTACAACCATTGTTGCTACTGCTACTATTGTTGCTACTGCTACTATTGTTGCTACTGCTACTATTGTTGCTATTGCTACTATTGTTGCTACACTGCCAGCATTGTTGCAACTACTACCATTGTTATTACTGCTACTATTGTTGCTACTTCTACCACTGTTGCTACTATTATTGCTACTGCTACCATTTTTGCTACTGTTACTACTAACACCATTGTTGTTACAACTACTGCTACCATTATTACTGCTCCTACTGTAACTATTGTTACACCACTACTGCTACTACCTTTGGTCCTCAACCGCGGTATTGCTACTGCTGCCGGTGCTGCTGGTGCTACTACTACTCCCCGATAACAGATTGGATACGATCCATTGATTGAAAAAAGGGTGCGAACGAACGAAGAAGATGGATCTATCGATTCAATCCCCTTTTCCTAACAATTTTTGATGCCGGGGGAAATTGCAACGTGTTATTAATCTTTTTCGCGCGACTCTGTTAGCTGTCGATTGAAATTCTACAACGAACGGCTCTCTTTTTTTCCCTCCTTTTCAATCATGATACCCACACCCCCGCTTTCTGAGGAAGGTAACTTGTTAAGAGCGAAGAAAGGGAGAGAGGAAAAAAAGAGAACAGGAGGAGGCAGCAGCTATTTGTTTCGCGTTGCACGTCTCGTAACTCTCCATTTCTCGCATCTCCTCTCCCCGACAACACTCCATTCTCATTCCACGTCGGCCACGGCGAGTTAATTGGCACCTCGTTTCGAACTCCCCGGGAATCACTCATTACTTACAGGTACTCCAGCCCATTCGAAGAGACAAAATGGCCGCCTGGGGGCTCGAAATCGCTACACTTCACTGCGCAGTTGCATTCGGCGCATCCTGAATTCCAAAATGGCCGCTTAGGTCCACAAAATGGTGGATTCTAGGCCTTCGCTTGGCTGCGCGGTAGTCTTCTGCGCATTCAAATACAGAAAATGGTCACCTGGTAGTAGAAAATGGATTCGCTTGGCTGCGCAGTAGTCTTCTGCGTATCATAAATTCCAAAATGACCGCTTGGATCCACGTAATGGTCGATACCAGAGCTTCGCTTTGCTGCGCAGAAGCCTTCCGCGCATCCAAATACAGAAAATGGTCACCTGGTAATAGAAAATGGCTTCGCTTGGCTGTGCAATAGCATTCCGCGCATCGGTTCCAGGATTTTTCGGGTTTCAAGACATTTCTTAACGAATGGACAGAGAAGGTCGTCATTGGGAAAACGATTTTTTCTTCCTAACCTCAAATCCTTCCCCCTTTTTCTTTCTTTACATTTTGTTATGTTTAATATTGGTGTTTCTATTGTTATTGTTATTGTTTTCACGATCCTGCGGAAATATCAGTGGCACTAAATCCCCACTTTCCCTTCCTCATTCTCTCTCGTTCGCTCTTTCGTCGGGTATCCAAGCAAATGCGGTAGTGGTTTTGCTACGAGCGCGACGGAAATAGATTGATTCCGACTGACCTCGATACCAAAATACACTCGCTCTTGTAAAACCAACCGTTTTATTCATTCCTTCCTCAATCCCCCCCCCCCCCCCCCCTCCTCCCTCCTCCGACTATCGCCTTTCTCGATTTGTCGCTTCGATAAGAATTTCAAATTTGTTTTTTTTTACTTCTCTTTACTTTTCCTCTCCTTTGGGGTTTTCGAATTTTTGCTTTCTCGCACTCACCCACAACACGTAACCCACCACCCCCGTCACGAAGGCTATCACCAGCCCCCACCATGCCGGCAACGTCACGTTGTCGATCTCGACCGCGAACATCTCGGGTCACGAGATCAGCGCCATCTCGGGGTGGTTTCCGGTTCGAAACTGGTTGTAAATTTTTCCCTCTTCTTTTATTTTTTTACCAGAGCAGCGCCACCTCACGTCCACTCCTCGAACGTCCCGCGGGATACTACTACGTCCGGCCAGAGACGCCGGGCGCCTCGCTGGACGCAGTATTAATAGCCTCCGCCGGTAGAGGCGCCCCTCCCACCACTCCTCCACCTTTCTCTTCCATTTTTTTTCCATTTTCGACCGATTATACCGGTTTCTCGTATTGTAATCATCCCCTCGTTGGAATTTTATGTTTGTACGGGTGAATGTATGTGTATGTGAAAAAGAGAGAGAAAGAGAGAGAGAGAGACACACACAGTGAGTCTCACCTCCAATTTATAAAGCTGTCATGGGTAAAACAAATAACGGTGGCTCCAATTAAACCCCAACCCTGCGACCTCTCCGCCCCCGAACACCGACAACTTTCAACCCCCGAGTTCGCGAGACCCCCATCTCCCCTCACCCCGCAGTACTAATACACCACTTTGGGTCGTTGTTTTTGCCTCTCGCAGTCCCTCTGTTTCTGGAATTTCGAGCGGATAGGAAGAAGCAGATTGGAGCGGATGGGAGCGGATTCAAACGAATTGAAATGCCTTCAAATAGATTCGGATACGTTTTTGGGGGTTCGTAGCGTCCGAACAGGTTCAAACAGATACAAGAGGATTCGAGCGGATTCAAGAGCGTTCGAGCGGATCGGAGAGGACTGAAGCGTATTGGAGAGGATTCGATAACGTTGAAATGGACTGTAGTAGATTTTTAAAGATTCGTAAGGTTTCGAGAGGATTCGAACGGATTCGAGTAGGTTGAAGAGAGTTCGAGCGGATCGGGGCGGGTTGAAGCGGATTGGAGCGGATTCGAGAAACATCCACACGGGTTCAAGTTGATTTTTTAAAAATTCAAAAGGTTTCGAGGAGTTTCGAACGGATTCGAGCGGATCGGAGCGGACTGAAGCGGATTGGAGCAGATCCGGAAACGTCAAAATGGACTCAAGTGGACTTTTAAAGATTTGTAAGGTTTCGAGAGGATTCGAACGGATTCGAGTAGGTTGAAGAGAATTCGAGCGGATCGGGGCGGGTTGAAGCGGATTGGAGCGGATTCGAGAAACATCCACACGGGTTCAAGTTGATTTTTTAAAAATTCATAGGAGTTGGAGGAGATTCGAACGGATTCGAGCGGATTGAAGAGACTTTGAGCGGATCCGAGCAGGTTGAAGCGGATTGGAGCGGATTCGAGGAACATCCAAATAGGTTCAAGTTGATTTTTTAAAAATTCAAAAGGTCTCGAGGAGTTTTAAACAGATTCGAGCCGATTGAAGAGAGTTCGAGCGGATCGGAGCGGACTGAAGCGGATTGGAGCAGATCCGAAAACGTCAAATTGGACTCAAGTGGATTTTTAAAGATTCGTAAGGTTTCGAGGGGATTCGAACGGGTTGGAGGGTGTTCGAGCGGATCGGAGCGGACTGACGCGGATTGGAGCGGATTCGAAAACGTCGTAATAGATTCGAGTGGATTTTTAAGGAATCGTAAGGTTTCGAGAAGATTTGTACGGATCCGAGAGGATTGAAGAGAGTTCGAGCAGATCGGAGCGGATTCAAGCAGATTCAAAATCGTTTAAGTGAATTTGAGTGGATTTTTGAAAATTCGTAAAGTTTCGAGGAGATTCGAATGGATTTAAAAGGATTCGAGCGGATTTTAAGCGGATTTGAGAGGATTCGAGCGGATTCGAGAGCATTCGAGCGGATTCGAATCATAAGTGGGCTTCTGGTGGTAAATACCAATATCTATGTAAAAAAAAATTCAACCGGCTGGTAGAGGGTGAGTGCTTGCGAAGGGGGTTGAGGAAAGTGGGAGGGGAAGGGAAAGGAATGGGTGGTACAAAGCGATGCCGATTTGTAACCGGTCAAAGCTTACAAAGTCGATTACAGAATAGCGGTCACGCTTTCGTACGTGTTACGACCCATATATATACACACACACACACCCATACACGCACGCACTCACGCATAAGTATGCGCGTGTGTATGTGGGGGGGATCTGTTTTATCTCCACACTCGTTTCGCGTTCCCCTCTTAAACTAGTAACGGATTTTCGCATGGGTTACGCCTCCAATAGCGAGCGACTCATTGTCGACCATCCGGTGTGTTACACACAAACACCCATATGGGCGCCCATGCACACATACGTGCACGCACAAAGAGAGACTGAGAGAGAGAGAGATAGAGAGGAGGATACATCACGTGTGGAAATGGGAATCAGAAAACCGATCGATAAATCCAATTAAATTTCGCAAACCCCTTCTCCCTCTTCTCGCCTTCAACTCCCTCCCCTATCGTCATCATCATCGTCGTCCATCCCACCCGATGCTATTTTATACGATAGTACGACACTCCATATCTCTATGCGTATAAACATATATATGTATACGGAATAATATATATCTAGTGTATATAATATAAAAAGTATATATATGCATAAGTATGCGTATGTCAATAAAGGGGATGGCAAATCGGATTTTTTCCTTTTCAGAAATTGGATCGTGATATTTATTTTAAGGAGACGGCACGTCGCGACGTCAACTTGTCACGGCTAACGTTACTACTCGCGACAACCCCGGCACTTCTTCCCGGTTCTCGACTATAGGAAATCCTATATCATCTTTCCGCATCCCGATCCCCAACCTCTTCTTCTTCTTCCTCCTCCTGCTTTTCGTCTTCTTTACCACCTCTTCCTGATTCTTCTTATCCCTTCCTTTCCCTTTTCCTTTCCTTCTCCTTCTCCTATTCCACCGTTTCTTCCCCTTCTTTTTAGATTCATCCCCACCCCGTCTCTCTCTTACACTTCTTCCCCCCACTCCTCCCTTCTTGCCACCCCGCCATGCCTTTCTTAGAATCGCATGTATTCGATACTACGTTTCAAGATTATTCTTTTCATTTCTTTTTTCTTCCTTATCGAAGGCAACCGGTAACACCATTTGCATATTCATTTATTTATGTATATATGTATATAAATGCAAAGGATGTGTAGACATGTATTCTTATCAAAGCCCCGAATAAGGATTTCCTTCCGTCCTGGGGTCGGTAATAACGGGAGACCTTAGCGAGAAGCGCGAAAGAAAAATGTCAATGTAGAAAAGACGGCGGTCATCGATAAGGTAGATAAGAGGCGATATATAAATCTGGTGTCGGTAACTTATCAACTTCAGTGAAAATATTTTTTATCGACCGATGGTGAAATGAGTTTCCCTATTGCAGGCAGTGGGGAGTGATTTTACCGACAAGGTTACAATTCGAATTTGGCTACCGGTACAGTAGACAAAAAACGGAAGTCTTAAAATTTGTTTTTCAAATATTACAAATTATATAGTAGTAATATAATATTTGTAGTGGTAATAGTTATAATGATAATAATAACAATAACAATAATAATACAATTTTATAACAAAACTAATATTATTAATAACGTAACACTGTCTTTGCTGCTATTGTCACTATTTTCATGATTACCAACCGCAACAATAACAAAAACGTCGGTAAACTCGTTATCAACAATAGCAACAAATCTGATAATTGGCTGCGTAGTAACCTTCTGCGCGCAAGAAATTCCAAAATGGCTGCTCGAATCCACAAAATGGTGGGTTCCAGCGCCTGGCTTCGTTGCGCAGTAGTTTTCTGCGCATCCAAATACAGAAAATGTCCGCCTGGTGACACGAAACGGCTACACCTCGCTGCGCAGTAGCGTACCGCGCATTCAAAATTACAAAATGGCCGGTATAATCCACAAAATGGCGGGTTTCCCCCCAACTTTGTTAGGAAACAAAACGTACAAAACAAAATTACAATCTTACCGCAGACGTGGTGGTTTGCACCCCTGGAACCTTCGCTCCAATCCCGTTGAGACCCGCCAAGCACCTACCGCCACAATTGCGCCCTCTCGTTTCCCCATGAGCTTGGTCCGCCCTGGGACCGTCACAAATGGGACAACAGTGCTCTTCTCCCGCTGTGGCGGCGTCCGTGGCGCCGCCTCGTTCGCGCAGCACGTGGCAGTTACTGTTACTAGCGTTGGTGGTGTAACCCTGGTCGGAGGAACTTGCGTTGGAGTTGGGCCGAGACAGAATCTCGTCCTCGTCCACATCCTCGTCTACGTCATCAACGTCGACTTCGACTTCGTCGGCGCCGCTGCTACTATTGTTATTATCGAATCCGCTTGCGGCCCGCTTGGCGCGATTGCGGCCGCGGCGCTGGTGGACGATGCCCACGGGTTCCCAGATCTCGCTCGTGGACGAGGCGTAGTGGTTGCTTTCCTTGGTTTCACGGCTGCGTTCGTCCACTACCTTACCGGCTCGGGCAACCGTCACCTCCTCTCGTGTCACCACCGAGGACTTGACGCTTAGTGACGTTTCCAGCCGAACGGGGGCTCTGAGGTTGCAAGGACCAATCACAGAGAGAAGATGAGTATCGATTCGATCCGAGTTATCTCGATCCAACGATCAACGGTCGATAAAGTGGAATGCGGTTGGAAAAGTAGGAAATTCGAGATCTTGAATTATCGATCGCGGTCGGTAAGGTGGATTGCGGTCAGAAAATGGAGAAATTCGAGATATCGATTGATCAATCGATAAGGAAGAATTTCGAGTGTTCCAACCTCGATTTATCGAACATCGAGCGTTCCAACTTCGATTGATCGAACTTCAAGCGTTCCAAACTCGATTGATCGAACTTCGAGCGTTCCAAACTCGATTGATCGATAAAGAAGTGGGCCGGGAGAGGGTAGGGGACTCCGGTGACGAAGCCAATCAAGGAATAACGAACTTCAATCGAGATATATCAAAACCGAACGATGCGAAAGGAGGAGTTTGAACCCGAGGGAAAAGGCGAGTAGACAAATTGAGGAAAAGGAAGCGAAAGCAGTCGGTAAGTTACCTCAGGATGCCGGCGCGGACGAGAATCTGGTTGAGCAGCTCGCAAGGGGGTACCTGCCCGGTAATCATGGCCTCACGAATAGCAGCACCGTCTGGGCCCTCTAGGGCGATCGGAACCCCGTTGATCAGGAGCACCTCCTCCTCGCGGACGCAAGACTTCTTCTCGCAGTCGACAACGGTGACACCCGGGCCCAGGATCGACTCCACGGTGGACTCGATCTCGCGGTCGTCCATCTTGAAAATGTGGTCAGCAACAAAATGGTGACAAAGGGGTGAAGGGTGGGAACCTAACGAGGGGACGCATGGGCAGGTGGGTGCGCGTCGACGAGTAAATATATGCTACTTGTTTCCGCTGGAGGTAGAAAAGGGAGGAGGGAAGTCAGCGCCTGTGACTCCCCTAATTAGTCGTTCTCCCGCCGGCTAATTAATGAACGCAGGGTCTTCCACCCCTCCTCCGTCTCTTTTCCCTACTTTTCTGTGAGGTAACCTCGAAGTATTTCTGGAAACTAATTTTTATCTCCAAAACCATAAGAGATATGAGAATCGACCATCAATGGAAATCGGTCTGAAATCTCGAACTGCACCCGATTATTATTTTTTCCAACCGATTTCCAGCCGATTCCTAACCAATCGTTTACCGATCGGCTGGAAATCGGCACTTTTCTGGGGGAATCGGTTAAAATCGATTTTATCAGTCGAATTACACCTACAAATGATTTTCTTACCCCGCTCTGGAAACTTCGATTTTTATTCGATTTTTTGGGAAAGATCGGTGTGTACAATTTTATTTACATCAGAAAATATCGAAACATATCCGTATAATAGTTGAACTCATTTATTTATAATCGATAACGGTAGCATGGCGTGGAAAAATCGGCGTTGCGGTCAGTAAAGCGTACGTGGGTCGACGTGGGCCCGCAGACGCACGCCCCCGTTGGAAACGGGTTCGAACCGCGACGACCGGGTGATCGGGTACCGGATAAACCGCTTGGAAAGTGCTTTTTGCTCTCCCCGGACTCGCCACGGTGCGGTGCGGTGCGGTGCTTTGTTGAAGACCGGCGAGACCGGCGGCTACCGGCTGGTCAACTACCGGTACCGGCTTTCTCTTCGTTCATTTCCGCTTGGCCTATGTATGAAACCATAACACTCTTTCTTTTCCTTTATTATTATTATCATTATTATTGTTATCATTATTCTTGTTATTATTATTCTTGTTATTATTATTTGTATGTGTTTATTATTATTATTATTATTATTTATTTTTACGCAACAAACGAGCGAACGTTCTCTCGCTGGTTCGCTTCTTTCTTAGCGAGGGAAAGAAAGTAGCAAGAAAGGAAGAGGAGGAAGAGGAAGAGGGGGAGAAGAGGAGTACGTGTAAAATCAGTCCGATGATCCTCCTCCCCCTCCTCCTGCTACTCCTCCTCCTCCTCCCGCTCGACAGGAAACGGGATAGGCTTCACGGTCGATGTCCCGGAGATCATATCGAAATTGCAGTGGCCTCGTAACGAACCCCCCGTTGATACTCCTCATGATAATAACAATAATAATGGTAATAACGCCAATAGTGATAATAAAAGCCGAAAAACGAGGACGAAAAGGTCAGAAATGGGTGCAAAAGATACGGGGTCAAAAACTGGCACGATTTTGTTGGAAAACTATTTCTCTGGAGTCGATATTTCCCGAGATATGGGGACTTTTGTGTAATCTTAGCACCGCCAGGGGCGCTGGTGGGGTATTACGTGACGATCGGGTACAGGTTAGGTTGGATTCCGTCGGTGGGAAGAGTGGAAACTAGCGTTTCTTATTCGGTGGCCTTCGTACGCCCCCGCTGGTAGCATCTGGGTCAATTGTTCAATCGCTCGAGCCATTCGTTGCTTCAATGGCTCGCGTGGAAGTGTCAAAGAAACAAAACAATGTCCAGCGGGTCTCTAATATATATGTAAATATATAGATATAAATGAAAAAATATTGTTTTTGGAAATTTAGAAGGTTCCGAAGCGAGAAGAGGGGGAAAATGAATGGGGAACCTCGACACTAGGACGCCATTTTGTGAAACTGCAGGAATCCAAAATGGCGGCGGTCGATCAGCTGTTCTTCCACTTGGGAGCTTTGGACTCCGAAAAGGGTGTTAAAAAAATAGGGTTTCGGGGTTTTCCGGAAAGATTTAAGTTCTAGGATGGGGAGAGATTCGTTTCCTTTAGTTTTTTTTTCACAAACCATCATAGAGAAATGGGAAAAAAAGAATGGGAAATGAATGACACGGAAAGATGGATTCTGGATTACCCCGACAGCCGTGAGTCATACCATCGGACTCATCTATCTTCCGAATGAATAGAAAGAGAGAGAGTCACGACGTATATCACGATCGGGCTCATGTGTTTCGTTACAAAAAGAGCGAACGTGTCATATCGCGCCGAGATACGCCTACGACGCCGCCTTTACATGACAAATTGGATTAGCTCCGGTTACCGTCACAACAGTCCCGATTTCTGACACTAGGCCTCGTTGCATCCAGAATTATGCCAATAGTGGGCCGTTTGGAGATATAAAAATTACTAACGGCCCAGAATTGGACCCCTTCAAAAATAAAAATTGCCAACGGCTCGATATCGGGTCCTTTGCTAAATTGAAAATCAAAAACGTTCCAGTTTTTGACCATTTTGTAAATTAAAAATTAGAAACGGTCCAGTATTGGGAAACGAAAAATTACAAACGGTCCAGAAATGGGCCATTTCGGGAATAAAAAATCACAAACTATTAATTCCAACTCCAATTTGCTAATAACGGATGCATACCAGCTTCTAACCCCCCCCCCCCCCCCTCCTTCCCCACGGAAATTGCGGTAACATACGGGGATTTCGAGGCTACGTAGGGTAGGTTTTCCAGCCCGATGCCGTTTGTTGGCCCCCTTATGAATCATCCCGGCGAGAGAAGAGGCTCTCGCCTTCCCGGAAACGAGTGTCTGCGAGCGAGGGAATTCACGGAACGAAGGGTCGTAGAACCCTTGTCCACTTGGGCACCGGGGTGAAAAAGGAGCAGGGGGTTGAAGCGTCGCGGCGCCTCTTACACACACAGATGCACATACACACATGAGCAACTATTAAAAGTCACCCTCTCGCATCGTGAAAATTTCACGTGTCAAGTATGAGCAATCGAGGGGGTGGGGGTTGCAAAGAGAAGAGCCATTTTCATCCCCCGAATTTTTTTCTTCCCCTGTCTTTTTTTCTTTTCCGGATATCGGCACATTACCGCTACATTAACACCCCCCGGAGGACGGGGGTGGAAGTGGATGTCATCCGGATTCTACCCCCGTTGAGCAGGTCGGGGATGCAGCGAGAGGACGTAGAAAATGGCGGGAAGCAGACACTCGTTCTCTCTTCCACCCTCCCCTGCTGCCGTATCGATCTCACTTCCGCTTCATCCCCTAAGCCCTGCCAACTCACCCCCGACTGGGACAGCCATGCCGGCTGGCTGCTCTTCGCACACAACGCCATCGACTCCCGAAACTACGACTACTTTCCATTATTTTTTTTAACCCCCTCCCCCCATTCACCCCCTCTTTTTTCAAACGCTTCATGTTCAAAATTCAAACGGCCCAGTTTGGGTGCTCGAAATTTCAAGATCGACTCAGTATCGGGCCACCATTGCACCTTTTGCAACCAGGGTGAATGCACCCCCCGCACCCCCTCTCTTTTTCAAACGGCTCATTTTCAAATTCAAACGGCCTAGTTTAAATGCTTGATATTCCGAAATCGACCCAGTACCGGGCCACAATCGCTCCTCTTGCATCAAGGGTGAATAGACCCCCTGCACTTTCCTCTTTCATCTTTCCTCTTTTTCCCTCTTTTTTTCTATCATCTCTGGTATCAATTATTCCAGATGAGCGGCCGCACGTGAAAATTAATGAAATCGATGCGACAACTGCACCCGGGACGGCTCTCGATTAACAATTCATTGCGAAACGAGTGGGGTCCGAGAGTGAGCGGGGAGTTGATAATTAATTGCGGCACTTGCGGCTCTCTGCTTCTCACATCGGTGCGACAAAATCCCGGATGAACAGACGCAATAGGGCATCCCAAGGTCACGACGCGGTAGAACGCATCCCTTTTCTCCTTTGCAGCTCATCACTTCACCCTCGAACCACCCCAGCCTTAAAATCTTCCGGGGGGGATCGATCGTACGATGACTCACGGATCCCCGAAAGCGAACAGGGGGTGAGTAACCCCTGAGCGAGCTTTTGAAAAGAACCAAGTCAATGGGGAGAGAGAGAGAGATTATCATCCCTCGACCGGCGAGACGATATTCGATAGTCTCTCGACTTTACTTTGCTTTGGTTTAACCCTTCCTCACCCTTTCTACTCTACCGTTGAAAATATTCGAGGGGTTGAACGAGCCTAAACGTCAACGCAGTCTCGATTCTAAGGAAATACTATGAAGAGGAAGGAGTTCCTCCATTTGGATGCGCAGAACGATCTGCGCAGGTTCCAATATGGCGACAACCTACGCCTCTCTGTAAAAAAACTACTTTTAAACCACTCAAATGTAACTGTAATTGGACAAACTATCCCTTTCTGCAAGAACAATATTTTTAAGCCACTCAAATGTAGCTATAATTGAAAAAAAAAGATTCTAAGGAATTTTTTTCACTTAGTTGCGCAAAAGCATCTGCGCAGATTTCAATATGGCGGCTAACTAATCCTTTCTACAAGAAAACTACTTTTGAAACACTCAAGTCTAATGATAATTGAAGAAAAGTAAGATTCTAAGGGAATTTGTCACTTGCATGCGAAGAACCATCTGCGCAGGTTCCAATATGGCGACAACCTACGCCTCTCCGCAAAAATAAGCTACTTTTAAATTACTTAAATGTAATCGTAATCGGGGAAAAATAAGATTCTAAGAGAATTTCCTCACTTACATGTGCAGAAGAATCTGCGCAGGTTTCACTAGGGCGCCAAACTAACTTTTTCTGCAAGAAAAGTACTTGTAAACCACTCAAATCTAGTTATAATTGAAGGAAAGTAAGAAAAACTAAGATTTTAACACGTTCACGCCGGTGCCGATATTTACGTTTTTCCGCGTGGGGCGGGACCGCCCACGCAACAGTCAAGTGTGACCCACCGGTGGGTCACGCCGGCGTGAACGTGTTAAGAGAATTTATCACTTGTATGCGCAGAACCGTCTGCGCAGGTTCCAATATGGCGACAACCTACGCCTCTCTGCAAAAAACCTACTTTTAAAACACTCAAATGTATCTGTAATTCTAGAAAAATAAGATTCTAAGCGAATTTCTTCACTTGGATGCGCAGAAGCATCTGCGCATATTCTGAAATGGCCGCGCAATTTACCCTCCTATGCAAAAACCACATCGCTACGGATTCAAATTAAGTGAAAATGCGGATGCCGAGAAAACTTTTTCTTTCTTTTCCTTTATGTTAAGAAAAAATTATATATTATAATATATA
This sequence comes from Gasteruption jaculator, assembly GCA_949825005.1. Taxonomy (NCBI): domain Eukaryota; kingdom Metazoa; phylum Arthropoda; class Insecta; order Hymenoptera; family Gasteruptiidae; genus Gasteruption; species Gasteruption jaculator. The sequence continues at coordinate 11,239,588 of OX463764.1, read as the reverse complement.
TATACATATACTGTTATGTACATAGAAAAGAAGGATAGCGAGAATCGTATCGTTAAAACAAGTCGGACGTCGAGAGATGAGATGAGATGAGATGAGATGCATAACGAGAAGAAGGAGGGGAGAGAAGACCGGTTACATAATAGTTGGCACAGTTCCTCCACGACTCCGTCGTCTGGCTACACGCTTATTCATGCTACGAAGCTATGCCATGGTACCCCGTTCCCTCCCAGCCTGCACTATACTTCTCCTCCTCCTACTCCTCCTCCTCATGCTCCTGCTGCCGCTCGACTCTCTTCGTTCGTTTTCTTTTTCTTTTTCTTCCCATTTCATTCCATTCCATTCCATTCCACAAAAGAAGGCTAAGGGCGAATATTCACACGTCCTTCGTTATTATTAATTCCGCGCTCACGTAACGTAACAAAGATGTATTTTCCGCGGTCGTCCCTTCTTTGTCGCTCAAATTCTCATTACTACTAGTACTCCTACTACTACTACTACTATTAGTAGTAGTATTATTATTATTTTGTTATTATTACTATTGCTATTATTATTATTATTATTATTATTATTATTATTATTATTATTATTATTATTACCATTATCATTATTGGAACTAAATTTGGGGTTTGCGCAGGTGCTCCCGCGCAGGCTGTACTTGGGTTACGGGGAAATCACAGGAACAGGAGTGGCGCTGCTGCTGCTGCTGCTGCTGTTACTGCCTATGAGTAAACAACAGCCGGAGTACCGGGAGAACAAAGGTAGGAAACAAACCGATCCAAGTATGCGTGTATGCATTTATGTATATCATGCAGCATGGGTGTTGTGTGTGTGTCGGAGGACGTAGAGCGTAGACGCACGGTTGAACATGGAATGAGAAGGGGAAGGGAGGAAGGGGAGAGTGAAATAAAAGGTAGCTCTCGTCTAGCCGATGACTGACGGACGGACGGACGGATAGTTGGTTGGTTGGTTGGTTTAGAGATGGCGCGAGAATGAAGGAACGCGTGCACGCATGCAAGGATGCACGGCTCCGAACCGCGTGGGATTACGCCTGCAACCGCACCTTTACGCTTCACGCGTATATCCACGCGTTCGAAGGCAACGTTTTGTTTGTGCGTTTATGTGTGGATATATACATATGTATATGAGTGAGCAGTAAATGCCGTCCCTTTGATTTAATCCCCCCCCAAGTCGCCGCTCAAGGCAAAATGGAAGACAAAATGTCCGACAGGTGGACCCACAAATCCTCAATCCTTTTTTTCCATTTTACCATATTCCCACGTTACGAGAGGGATGGGTAACTTATGGGTACCCCTCTTCTCCCCCTTTCCACGAATTCATGGGGAAAACTTGGAACGTTTCGTGGAAAGAAGAAAACAACTTGGGGTGGAGGGGGGACGGAGGATGGAAGGACAACAGACAGAGGGACAAGGAGTTCCCCTTGCTTGATGCTGGGTCGCTGGGAAAAAGAGACTCACTTATACATATAAGTTGTTCCACGTAGGGCGAAGGGTGGCAGCACCGGACCAGTAGTAGCGTTACTGTAGTGGTAAGTGTGGTAATTAGTGTAGGCACGGTAGAGGTGTAGAAGTATTAGTTTGGTGGTGGTGGTGGTAAAGTAGTAGCGTTAGTGTGGTAGTAAGATGAAGTGCAACAATAGTAACCGGTCCGAAGTGAGCAGCAGGTGTCGGGCGGTATAATTGGCGACTCGATACTCATCAACGGGTCTGACGCGACACTCGATAGGTCCAATTGCGAGTAAGATTATTACCGGTAAGATCCAAGATGGCGTAGAATTTTCGGTGCGGACGTAAATGATTCCGCCGCGTGAAATCTGGTGTGCCTTTGATATGCCATTATTGGCCATCCATCTCCAGACTCAAAGGGAAGCCGGATGGTATACACGCATACCTATCTACTGGAAATAAAAAGGAAAAGGAGAAAAGGAGGGCGAGGAGGAAGCGAAATCCCCCGAAAATAGACTGGCGCCTAAAGTGGACGTTTCCAAGAGGCGATGATGAACATCGACACATATACATATTACGTTCATGGGTATAATAATAATAACAATCATAACGGTAAAGATAATAATAATAATCGTAGTAATATTTTTAACTATTTTTACTACAACTATTATTATTGTGATAATTGCTATGGGAGTCGATTGGATTCAGCGAAATCTATTCTAAAAATTGTTCGTTATTTAATAATAATAACAATCTCAATGACAATGATGATGATAATGATAATAACAATTATCATGATTGATGATGATAATGATGATAAGAAAAATGATAATGATAATGAACATGATGGTCATAATGATGATGATAATAATGATATTGATGATATTGATGCCATGAAAATCAAAATGACAGTGATAATGATATTACATAAATATAAACAGTGCTAATGATATTGCAACTCTAAACACCACGCCGAAGTTGCGTGACTCCCTATTCATGCCGCATGGGTCGCAATGATATACGCTATTGTATTTATCATAACCGGTATGGCTTGAACGGAAAATTTAATGTAAACCACTAACGGCTCACGTTGCATTGAACGTGTTAATGATCACAATGACGTCATAATAATTAAAATGACAGTGGCAATGGCAATGATGATAATTATACAAATGATGACAATGACATCATAAAAATTAAAATGGCAATGACAGTGACAATGATAAAGACAATAGCAATAGCAATAGCAATAGCAATGGCAATGGCAATGACAATGGCAATGGCACCATAGTGATAAAAATGACAATGAAAATGGTAATGACAGTGACAATGGCAATGGTAATGATAATAATGATATTAATGATGACAATGGCAATGACAATGACAATAATTGTACAAATGATGACAATGACGTCATACAAATTCAATTGACAACGAAAATCGCAATGGCAATGGCAATGGCAATGATGGTGATAATGGTAATAATGGTAATAATTACAACGCCACCATGATAATTAAAATGACAATGGCAATGATAATGATAATGATTCTAAGAACAACAATACAGTTCCCAAGTAATTCCCAAGACCTCGCGAATCAAATTAATGTTTACAAGTCGTCGACACGGACAACGTGACACGTCCTGTCAGATAACGACCCACTATATCTATGTATGTCTATTTTTTTTTCACACGTATGGTACATACAAATCACATCCACCAAACCGCCTATCCCCCCGATCCTACGACTTTGACACTGAACGCGAAAAAAAGGGGGAATGAAACATTTGTCCCTTGCAACCGGGACACCCCGTATATATGTGTGATACGGGTACGTGAATTACATATCTTTCGTGTGTTTACACGTATCGCGATACACGCACACACTCGCACCTTTACACATATACGTATCATCCATCGGCGGGCTCATGACTCATGCGAACAACAGGTGTTCCGACTGAAAGTTGCGAAGGAGAGGCTGCTTTTCTTTTTTTTCTCCCCCCTCCCCTCCAACATCCACTTTCGACTGTTTTGGCGATGCTCCAATGATTTCAATAGCGAATTTGATGGAACGGGAGAGTAGCAACAACCGTCACGTGCCTTTTAAAAACGCAACCCTCGAAATTATTATTATTATTATTATCGATAACACAAAGTTCTAGCCGCTCGCAATCGACAGCTCGCGAAAATCCAACGAATATTCCCCCAAGAACTTTTTTTCTACCTCTCCTCATTCCCGAGATATCACCGATCGAAGAATTCCCGTCGTTTCCACTTCGCCGTTCCTCCACTGGAGGCGCTAGTGCCGAGTTCCAAGTTCTTCCCTTCGTATCTCCGGAAGTATCGGGTTTAGGAGAAAATCGCAAGAGGGAAAAAAGTTTCGAGGAGTGGAATTCTACCCGAATTTCGAGTTTCCAATTTTTTCGAAATTCGTTACTCAAATTTTGAAATTCCAAATCGGGAGGGTCCGCTGAAACTTTTTCGTCTCTTGCAGTTTTCCCCTGAAACCAATAGTTTCGGAGATACGAGTGGTGGAATCTGGAACTGAGCGCTAGCGCCTCTAGTGAATACGCGGCAAAGTTGAGACAGAGGGAGGGGTGGGAAATCTTCGATCGCCGATATCTCGAGAACCGGGGGAGGTAGAAAAAAAGTTTTTCCAGGAAAGTTTCTTGAAATTTTATTAAGCGCCCATTTCCGACCTTGGAAACCATATATACAATTTAATTATATGATATATAGTTCATAACGAGTTCAATAACCATCTGCCTGCGTCCCCCTTCTTCCCCCCTCCTCCCTAATTTCTGGTTAGAGGGAATTCAAATTGGGTCTAAGGGGAGAAAGGGCAGAATACGCCGCAAGATTCTGCCGGAATTAAAATTCGCTTTGTGTGGCTTCACTTTGCTCCGCTTTAATTTGCATCCACTGACCATGAGAAGACTGAAAATAAAAAGGCTCCGTCGCTTGGATTGACGACGATGATGATGATGATGGTGATGATGGATCTCTATCCGGTAGGAAATCACTGATCGCCGAATTTCATGTTACCACTGACACTGATGCCATCACTAATAAAAATAATAATAACAATGATGATAATAATAATAATAATGATCACGGACACATAAATAATAACAATAATGCAGCAGGAAGTAAAACGGTGTTTTGTTTAATCACAACCGACACCGGCGAGAGAAACGCGGATCCCGCAGCTCTCGAAGCGGCAGCGACAGCGGCTGCTCTCGAGGCGAGCAAATTCGTCGAAACCCATTTTCTTCTCCCCGCACTCGAACTCGACTGAGCCGTATCGAAGAAGAATAGCGAGGCACACGACAAATTCGAGGCACTCTATGTTTTTTTTCTTATTTCCTCCGGCCAAGGCCAAACTTTTGTGCGAATTGCAGTTGCACTTGGGGGCGGAGCGACGAGAAAAAAAACTCGACACACGCAACGCGAGCGCCAGTGGCCAACTGACAAGAAAGGAACGCAGAAACGAAGTGACAATTGCGACCCGGCGGGCAAGCCACCGTGTCGACCGACGCGCCATCTGGACGAACTTCCGTTGATAAGGGAGATTTTTTCTATACATATGGATATATTTTTTTAATCGTCTCTTGGTAATATGCTACATTAATAAGTAATATATTTAGTAAAAATAATGATAAATATTATATCCGTATATATAATACATATATATTTTTTTCTACTTTACCGACAATAGACACTTGAAGTCCAGCTTTTAGTGGTACTTTGTATCGGTAATGAAAGTTCCCACAGTCGGTAACTCGCCTTTCGCCAGTAAAGTAGTAATCGGTCAGTAAATCGATCGTTTATCGACCGATTTACTCCGACCACCGACAGATGTCGGTAGTGTTCACGAAAAGAAGGTAGATGGAACGTAAGAACATTCACAGATGGCGCCGCGAGTGCCTTGGGATCGCTACACGTACACAATGAGTACGTACCAAAAAGAATAGGTATCGAATAACAAATGAACGAATGAATTTTCTTCGCGAAACGCGAAAAAGAGGAATTTTGAGGTTGAGGTTACGTTCAATCTCAACACTTCCCCCCTTTTTCTCGGAGGGGAAATTTTTCCTGTTTCATTCATTTTATATTCGCTCGACTTTGAAGCCTTTTGACAAATCGGCACTGGAAACGGCACTGGAACCTTTGATAAAATAAACAATGCCTACGGAGCTAGTCATAAATCGGCGCTGCCAATGTCAAGAGGCTTGAAAGAAAAACGTCAAAAGGTTTAGAAGTCGACTTTCAAAAATATATTTTAAATTATTTATTTAATAAATTATATTTTATCGCTATATATTTGATATCATTTATGTATTATATTTATTAATTCAATTTTCGGCGAAAGAGGGAACCTCTGCTCCTCGCTGGTGTGAAATAAAAGCGGAAGGAGCCAAAGTAAGAGGGGGGAGGGGGGATACCTAATGGGTCAATTGAATTCGATTAGATCCAGCCAAGCTTCGCTGGCCGCTTTCATTTCCGGAAGTGGTTCCTTTCAAGTCGTTTTCGGCAATTTTCGTTCCTTTTTTTCTCGAATGAGGGTAGAAATAAATTGAATTCCTTCCAACCAACCAAGTTTTTCCACTAAATCGCCCATTTTGGGGCCAAATTCTCACCGAATCGAAATACCATTATTTCCATGAAATTTCTTGCCGGAAAGGGGAGATATTTCGTTTCGAAAATTTTCCCCAGCTCCTTCTGGTTCCCGAGTAAAAGGGGAAAACCGAAACTCCATTGGCGTAGGTACTCGAAAAAAAAACCTAACCTCAAATTTCCCTTTCCTGGAGAAAATCGGGTTTTGGAGTGAAAAAAAACTGGAAGGGGGTTAGATCGATGAGTATTTAAAAAAGGCAAGAAAGAAAGTGGAGGAGAGCCTCGAGCGCGAGACACAAAAGAATCCTGACTGCACCCTTCCGACTCGATCCCCTTTGTTTCGTGGCAGACCGCGAGGCAGACACTCGTCGAGTAACGAAACAACCCAAAGGGCGCAAAGAAACAGCGCCATCTATGTATATACATTTTTTTGTCGTTTTTTCGCGGAAATCCGTTCGGTCTCGCGAAACGAATCGATTTTACTCTTTGCACTTTTTACCTATCTCCGTCCGTTCGGAAGTTAAGGACAAAAATGTCGACGGCGAAGGTTAGGAGCCTACGACGGCGCCTCCGGTGGTGGCTCTGACGAACTACGGCTTAGCCGTTTACAAAAACGCTGCTATCTCGGAAACCACGACAGCTAGAGAGAAAATTCTTCAACGAAAGTTGCTTGGTTTCTTGCAACCAAGATTCCTATCGGCTCAGAATCCACATTCGACCATGAACCCGCGGTCTGGGAGCGATTTTATCGGGTCCTCCCGCTTGTCCTTCGTTTTGCATATCTGCGGACGAACTTCCGACAGTATTTTCAGGTTATGCGACAGCGGACGGTGGTTTGGCACATAACTCAGCGCATCAGCCACCACCCGAACGGTGAGCACGATCCCGTTCTATACTGGCTGTGGTTTCCAACTATTTGCATATCTATGAGTTACGTTCCAGCTAGGAATGACGTTGTTCGCAGCGGTAACGGTAGGTAAGGCAATGGAAGCGGAGGAAATGCAGGGGGGGGGGGGGGGGTAAGTCGCTTACATTAGTTCCCACGCCGGTAAGAAGCGTCAGGGCGGTGACGCGGCGTGAAGTGGGTGGAGGGGGAAGTGCCGGAGTGGGAGACGAGGTCACGATGATTCTATTTGTAATTGTAATTAGCTCCAGAGATCGTTCCGGCAAGAATAATTACTTCAAATGAATTGCCTGCGCTCGTCGGGGTCGCAAATGGCTTTTTTGCCTTTCCTCTTCTCGCCCGCCCCCTCTATAACCTCTTAGCCATACCCGATATCTGACTTACCGACCAGTTTCTTCGAAGTGGTCGATTTCGCGAAGAGGGAAAACAAAGTAGGGTCTTGGTTCCCCTGTTTGGCACCAGGCCAGGTCCCTTTCCCGCAAGCGAAGAGTTCAATTACGAAAAATGCAAAATAGTGGCAAAAATGCCCACAAGTAGCTACAAAATGACCCCCAAGTGCTCTAGTTTCCATTTCCGTCGCTACGAGCCTCCTAACCCTATCCGTTGCCAAGTTATAGGCGAAAATGTCGCGCGTCGGAGGTTAGGAACCTACCGCAACGCCTCCGGTGGTGACACCGACGAACTACGTCGCCACTGTTTACAAAAACAGTCGTAACTCGGGAACCAATGACGATACGGAGAAACTTTTTCGACGAAAGTTACTTGGTTTTTCGAGACGAAGCTTTCTGTCGGCTCGGATTTTGCTATCCGAGCTATATAAAAATAGATAATTTCTAACAAGTCAAACTTGACTTACCCGAGTCTTGGGAGTCTGCTTCAGTCCAATTGCCGGCTGGCTCCGGTTGCTCTGGAACAAAAAACGTAAGGTATGTGTGTAATTATCGCACGGACTCACACTTACGACATTGGACTAAAGTGGCTTTAGACCGTGAGCTCCGTGTCCGGAAAGCGACGGTCTTTGATGAAAAAGGCGCGTTAAGAGCATCAGTAGACAGTGCGGGGAAATGAAAAAGAGGGAAGAAGACGTATGAAGAAGGAAGTTATGTATGTGTGAGTGTGTGTGTTTTAAGAAAGCTGACTCTAGTATCCACTAAGTGACTCCTTCAATGCCTCGGTTACGAAAAGGCGGAGGAAACGCCATTCAGGCCAGCGAGTTTGAATAGCTCGTCCCCCGGAGTGTTCAGACTTTTACCGATGTCGATGCAACCGGTAGTACCCAGTTCCACCGCTATGCGGATTCCCGGGTCACGAGATTCCCGCAATATCTATTGTCTCTCTATCGTGGGGAATTTAGTGTCCGGTTTTGCCGCCACGTGGTGTCGCTTTTCCCGAAAATGGTGTAAAAAGCGGTACCAGGTGCTTTAGTTCCCGATTCTGTCGCTACGTGACGTCGCCTTTCCCGAAAATGGTGTAAAAGGTATTATCAGAGGCCTTAATTCCCGAATCTGCCGCTATGTGGTGTCGAATTTTCTGAAAATAGGGTAAAAATCGTTACCAGAGGCTTTAGTTCCCGATTTTGCCGCTACGTCGTATCGCCTTTGCCGAAAATGTTGTAAAAAGTGTTACCAGAGGCCTTAGTTCCCGATTCTGTCGCTACGCGAGGTCGCCACTTTCTGAATCGACTTTGCATCCGGTTTCGGCTGGTCTGAAGCTCTTGGAAAGATTCACTGACCTTAAAACGAAGTAGAAAAGGGAAGGAAAGGAGAGGCAAGGGTTTGAATTGAAAATAAAAAGAAGGAAAAAAACAAATCAATCCGAATCTGGGCTAACGCTCGCTCTGGGGGGTGTTTTTTTTGGTCGGGTGGAAAAAGAGAAACATCGGCTCGTTACGAAACAAAGGAACTTCGTTTGGGGATGAAATGCAGCCAAAGAAAAACGGGGTGGGTTTTAGCATAAAGATATCAAGAGGCAACGGGGGTGGGATGGTAATACTATTGTCACGGCAAGTACAAAAAGAAGTTTCCTGTAAGAGCGAGAAAAATTTTTGGCCAGGCGGAGGTCGCACGAAAAATAGAAGTAAATAAGGGGTGGGATTTAATGCACTAATAAGACCAAGATACCCGGGCTTGCGATCCATACGTAATTTGTTTGATGGCCACGTCGCCGGATAATACGGCTAAGGGCTTGACCCACTTCCGCGTAATTACGAAACGCGGGGTCCGGCGGAGCTTATTTCCTTAAGCTTCGGTCTACCGACGCGGAAGGGTCACCGGATGCTGCGGATCTTCTCCTTCGATCCAACGTAAATACGTTACCCGAGCCACGAGTACCGGAGAAATGCCATCTTCAATTCTTTTTCTGAACTTTTTTTTTCCGCAATCGGTTCCTTTCTGAATAACGAATCGATTTCGCTCTTTGCATTTTTTTCTTTACCGCAACCGTTCAAAAGTTACGGGAGAAAATAGAAAAGTATAGGTTAGGGACTTTACCACCGCGCCACTGGCGGTCGTCTCGTGGAACTATTACGGTAAAATAACAAAAACACTCGTATCTCGGGACCCGTCCAAGCTAGAAGAAAACTTCTTGGACAAAAATCGATCAGTTTTTCGCGAGGAATCGGTTCGCGGCGTTAAATTCCATGCAGGTGCTCAAGTTACCTCGGTGTCCGGTGACTGGACGATCAGCGAGGTCCTGGGCGGCTTCTCGGGCGGCACTTTCTTCAGGGTACCGGTGAAGCTGACGTTGGTGGCGGACGTGGTTTGAGACGCGATATCGTGATTGTCTATCTGACACGGTACTCGGTGGAACTGAGGAGCGAACGGGGCCCGCGGCAGCTCCTGGGGCAGACACGGTAGGGGCATTTGCGAGATGTGCTGCGGCACCTGGCCCGGATCCATCCTTGGCGAGAGCAAGTTCTTTTGCTCTTGTGGCCCGTGGTTCATGCCCTGGTAGGACAGCGTGAGAAGATTCTGGTGGTGCTTGTCGATGATTTCCTGGTTGATCTGCAGCGTGTCGCTGATGATGTTGTGATACTGGCCCTGGCTCTGCAGCGTCTGGATCCGCGAGTGAATGTCGGACTGCTGGGACTGGAACTGTGCCACCTTATCCAGGATCTGGTTCTGATTCTGCAGGCACTGCAGCTTCATCTGAAGGTCGTTTTGCTGCCGCTCGAACAGCGTTAGCTTCTCCGAGAGCATGTCCAGGCACTGCTGGTTCTGCTGTTGCTGCTGTTGGCCCTCGGGAGCCCGTTTCTCGTTCTCCAGGTTCTCTATTTGCGACTTGCTGTGCGTCAGAAGGGCGTGGCTTTTGCGGTGGCTGTGGATGATATGGTCCACCTGATCCGTGGCACCCGCCGGCTTCCCCACGGGGTCCCCGAAGTCCGTGACTATTGTCAGCATGCCCTTGGGGTCGACCTTGGGATCCCCACCGGTCGAGAACTGGTTCGGGCTGGCACGCTGCGGGCCCAGGTTCATCACCGATCCAGTCACGACGCCTTCCTCGAACTCTTTGCTTCTCAATTCCCCCAGGTGCTTGGTCAAGTCCGCGCTGACGTGGCGTAGGTGACGCCGCTGCTCCATGATGGCGCTCTGGTTGATATTGGCGATGGGTTGGAAGGCCGATTGGAGGCCCTTCCTGTCCTCCGAGGGGTTCCGCGAGCCCCGGGGGCTGGTGGAGAACAACTGGGCTTGCATCTGCGCTACGTGGCCCCCTAGGACCGCTCGCTGGCCCTCGACCTGTCTCGGCTGCTCCAGTTGGTGATGATTCCGCTGCGCCTCCAATAGATTCTGGGCTCGCTGCTGGCCCTCCATCAGGGCCAGCACCTGCGGCTGCGGGCCCACGGGACGCGGAGGCTCCATCTGCGTCTGCACCGGCGGTGACTGGGATTGAATTTCCAAGAGAAGGCCCCCGGGAACGGGGCCCTGCATGCGTTCGAGTTCCTGCCGCTGACGCTGGTCGGCCCAGAGGGCCAGCTCCTGCCGGGTCTTCTCGAAGTTCTGGTTGGCGAAGGACGGGCTTTTTTGCGCGGCCCGTTCGCAGGAAGCGTCGCGAATGGGAACGAAGGGCATCGGAGAACGGCGCACATCCTTGCCCTCGAGGTTCATCGGCGAGCGGCGGTGTTCTTCGAAGTAGTCGGACCGACGGTTGGCCTCTTGTTGGCAAGCGCGTTGATTGGGGCTCACGCTGCCCGCCCAGTCGGGCTTGCCCTTGCGCTCGAAGGCCATCGGGGAGACGCGAAGCGCACTGTTGCCCGTTTTCGTGTCACCCGGGAAGGTGAAGGTCACGGTGTCGTTGCGCCGCTGAAAGCTCGTGGTGACGTCGACCGAGACAGATTTGCGGTGCTCCGAGCGCGAAACGTAAATACCTGTGGCCCCGGCCCCCTCGGGGTCCAGCTTTGGCTCACCGTTCGCGTCCACGTAGAGACCGTCCTGTCGAGTGCGCGGATTCTGGTTGATCGGTGCCAAGTAGCGGCCGCTCGGGTCACCCTCCAACGTCGGCGGTGCCCCCGACGCCGCCGCGGCTACTACTTTCTGTAAACCCGAGGGCACCGCGTCGATGCTCGCGGATTTTCGATGGCCCGGGTCGTGAGTGATCTTGGAGTTGCCACGGGGTGGCACCATCGGCTTGGGTCCGCGGCTTGGCCGTTCGCCCGCGGCCCCATGAGTCACGTTCTGCGCGATCGGCTGAATTATCGGCTGGCTCTGATACTGGCACTGGGCCAATTCCTGCGAGTAGCGCTGCGTGTTCGGCGACGCCTGGCAGTTGTACTGCTGGTTCGGGTAGATGGCGCTGGCGAACGGCACGGGGTTCATTACCGTCTGGGGGTACTGCGAGTACGGGTACTGCGGCGGCGCGGGACCCGTCGGGTAGCCTTGCGAGGAGGGCAGCACCAGGAAGGGCGGTGGTGGCGCTGGTTGCGGACTGGCCGATTGCTGCACCGCCACGTACTGGCCCTGGAACAACGCCGTGACGTCCCTCCCCGTGACGTAGCCGGCTCGTTCGCCCGCGAACTGGTGGTTCTGATTGTAGAAGGGCCCGCGGGCGAGGTACTGGCCTTGCTCCGGGTACTCCGGCGGCGCGTACTGCGGCTGGGTCTGTACCGGCAGTGTTTGCGTGCTGGTTTGGGACACGCACTGAACCTTCTCCGCGCCGCCGTATTGCTGCTGTTGAGCGATCGGCTGACTCCCGGGTAGAAGCTCCGGTTGCTGACACCCCGAGGTCGACTGCCGGCGGATCAACTGCGCCGCGGGCGTGGTGTCCGGGTCCTTGCGATGCTCGAAGCCGTTGGACAAGTCAGCGGCGACGCCCTTGGCGCCGCCGTTCTGGCAAGCGGTCTGCTGGCTCTCACCGATGGTGTCGTTGCCGTCGGTCGTCGATTGCGACATCGTCGTAGTCGCGCTGGCCCCCACCGACGGTCGGCCGCCGATGTAGCCCAGGATTCGGCCCAACCCACACACCGTGACGGCCGGCGGTGAACTAGCTTGGCTCTGGCTTTACGCTCGCGCGCCTAGCGGCTCTCGGACATCCGCGGCTTCCGCTAGTGGCATTCGAGGCGCGCCTCGGTTCCGGATTCACCTAGAGGCAGGTGACAGGAGAGATTCGCGGTGCCCTATTGGGACGAAACGATTTACTTTCTCGAGTACCGGGTTCGGTTTTCGAGTTGGAGCCTGGGCTCGAGGCGTCCGGGATCTAGGAGCCACTTGCGATTTAGGGTTCGCTTGGAATTTAGGAGCCATTTGGGATTGAGGATTCGTTTGAGATTAGGAGGCTATGGTACATCGAAAAACCAACTTTAGTCTGAGAGCCATTTTAGACCCAAGGAGCGTTTAGGGGCCACTTTCCTATCGGACTACTTTCTTTCCATCGTCGCGATCGAAACCCCGGGAGAGGCGACCGTTTGGTGGAGATTTACATGCAAAGCTGGTTTGAATGGACCAAAGAGGAGTCGAAGGGGTGGGCGCAGGGGCTGAAGAGATACCGCGTGCATGAAGCGGAGCCTGATAAATTTCCATGAAATTGCACCGGGTTCATCGTTGAGGTTTTAAGGTGATATGGATGGAGATGGATTGACGCAAGGGGTAGATGCAAGAAGTCGAGGGGGTGAGGATAAGAGAGAGAGTCGTTTCCAGACGCTCTCAGGGTTGGTGCTGGCTGCCGAGATTTTAAAAGGGTGGAAAGAGGTTAGGGGGTGTTCCACCCCCAAATGGGGGATGGATGGTGCAGCCGACGTATGTGCGCGCCCGCCGAACGGCTAGATCAAATGGAGAAGCCGAAGCATCTCCGAAAAGAAGGGGCGGTATCTTCTTCCACCCTCACCCCCCTTGCCTTCTTTTTCTTCAGGCCGTCCGATAAGAATTCCGCGGCATTCGGTCGCCGGATCTCTCGCGGAAAATCTCCACGGCCCCGGCACTTCGACTCACCCCTATGCTATTACCGTGACCAACCCCAGCCACCCTCGATCGTCTTTTCAATACGTTTCCATTAAGACCGCATTGTACCGCAACGGGGAGGGGGCAGAGCGACCCCCTTAATTTTTTCTTTAGAGATAATTGAATTTTCACCCCGCCCCCCCTGCCCAAAAAATGAGAAAATAGGGGTGGCTTTGCTGCAGTTGAAGATTACGTCATTCCCTCTACCAGCTCTAAATCGTGAAATGGTTCCATTTGCGATTCCAGAAAACTCCCCCCACCCCCACCGCCGGGGTCTTGGTTACCCCTTTGCTTCTAAATCGTAAGAAAACTTTGGGGGCGGGGGTGCGATAGTAAAATCAAGAAAAAAGGAAGCAAATACGGGGTGGACGAAACACGAGGTCATAAGGGATGGAAAGACATACATATGTACACGTATAAACCAACCCCCTGTGGCAACTCCGTGTCTCATTCCCGTGTTGAACCGGTGCCATCGCCAACAGGGGGTAGAAGGGGAATGAACGTACTCGCAAACAAACATACGTGTACACACATACAGAGTCGCGAGAGAGCGTAAGGGTGCAAGCAATCTAGAAGGGGTGAAATGAAAATTCCAACCCTTCGCAACCGGGCCAAAGGGTGGACTCGAACGAACTGCATTGCAGATCGCAACTGATAATATAATCGCAGCAGCAATAATAATAATGATAATAATAATGATAATAATAATAATAATAATAATAATAATAATAATAATAATAATAATAATAATAATAATAATAATAATAATAATAATAATAATCATGATAATGGTAATAATAATAATAATAATAAATGTTATCACCTGTATAGGCGTATACAGGTGCAGGGACTTAACGAAACCACCTGGGATGATCTTTAGGAAACCAACCCCTCGACCCACGGGGGATGTATGTCTCTTAAGTGAAGGAGGCTTTCTAATTTCCATATTTATCAACTCCTTACTAACCGGAAGTTACTTTAGCAGACTTGTGCCACTACCTCCCTTCTTCTTTCACCGGTAACGCGCAAGAAGAGGGATGCACTTTCCACCTCTCTAGATAAGAGAACTCTACTTCATTTTGTCCCCGGTGAGGGAGCGAACGTGGAGCAGTCGGGAGGGCCGAGGAAGGAAAATGTTTTAAAAGCATTATTCTTCTTATTTACCCCGTAAAAGCAGCCTCTCAGGGATGGCAGCCTCCTCCCTCCCGATCCTTTTTCACCTTCTTTTACCATCCCACTTCTGAACCTTTTCCTCCCGCTATTAGTGCTCCCGATGCTCCCGTTCTTCTTCTTACTTCCCCTTCTCCTCCTTCAACTCCTATTGCTCCTCCTTCCCCTCTTACTCCTACTTATGCTCCTACTCTTATACGCCTACTTCTTCGTACTCCTGCTCCCGCTATTTCTCCTCGTTCCTTTGCCATCTATTCTGCTTCTTCAACCTCATTTCTATTGTTTCTCCTCCTTCCCCTTCTGTTTCTATTTCCCCTATTTTCCCTCCTGTAACTTTTCCTTCCTCTCTTCCTGCTCCTATTTCTCTTTCTCTTCCCACTTATCCTGCTTTCCCACCCCCCTCTTACTTCACCTTCTTCCCCTTCTGCTCCTATTTCTTCCCTTTCTCTACCCATTTCTTCTATTTGTCCACCTATCCCTCTTTTAATTTCTCCTTCTTCCCCTTCTGCTCCTGTTTCTTCGACTTTCCCTCCCGCAACTTCCCCTTCTCCTTTTCTTCCTTTCCTATTATCCCTTCTCCGCCTCTAATTTCACCTTCCCCCTTCATTCTTACCACTCCTCCCCCTTCTCTTCCCAATTCTCCTATTACCCCTTCACGTTCCCTTCCCATTTTCCCTATTGCTCCTCTTCCCCCCTTCTATTTCTCCTCCTTCCTTTAATGCCGTTCCTCCCCTTCCAATTTCTACAAAATCTCCTATTGCTCCTTTCGTTCCATTTCCCTCCCTCCTACTTCACCTTTCTCTTCTATTACTTTTCCCGCTCCCCTTCCTAGTTAACCTCCAAGTTCCCTTGCACTTCCTCGCCCTACTCTCCTCCAGATTCTCACGCCGGCCTTATAGCGGGAGTCGGGCAATAAATTCGTTACGGACGGGCATTTGTTCGTACCGGTCACGTGTATGACGGGTTGCTCATCCCCCAGCGAATCCTCGCGCAAATGTAATATTTATGTTACGTAATAGGGATGAAAACACGTGGGCAACAAAACAATGGGGTAACAAAAAAGAAAAAGAATCAATACTTTATCACTACTTCGAACGCACGGAGCGTACACAAGTCGCTAAAGCACGCTACATACCCACAGGCGCGCACGTATGTACACACACATGTGGATACGTAGGAACATACATAGATACAATGCCTGGAAGCGAATTTCATCGTTGGCGGAGGAAAAAAGGGGGTAGTTTTCCACGTTGCGGAGAGAGCCAACGAGGGGATTGAAACGTTTCGAGCTGTACCTTTGTAGTCTAGGCGGAGGGAAAATGCTATTTTGTCACAGGGAGTTACTACTTATCCGTCAAAGCTGAATGCAGTATTTTCTTTCCTTTTTTTTCAAAAGACTTCACCCCTATGCCCCTTTTTTATTTTTATTAATCCCATACACCTCGTTTTTCATCCCCCGAGCGACCTCTGGTGACCCTCGACCTGCGGGGGTGGTCCTCCCATTTTCTTCTTTCCAAAAAGAAAATTCCAAAATTCCGGTACAAAAGGTTGGGTTGGAATATCGTCACAATAAAAGGAGAGCCACATACGTACGTGAGGGTAAGAATCGTAGGCGGGGGTGGCAGGGTGGCACTCGGAATTTATTCAGAGCTCGTATCGCAACTGGGCGTCGAAAGCAGCGCGGCTTTGTCACCCGACGCTCGGGGGTGAAGCGTAAACACGCTGCCGACTGTGAATAGAATTGTACCGGCAACCCTCGTGTCGGTAGTAGAGGTGGTAAGGGCGAGAGGAGAAATCGTCGTCCGTTACGGCCAGACGTATTCCTAACCGGAGCTGTGGGCTCGAGTGGGACGCCTAACCCGAGAGAGAGAGGGAGAGCGAGAGGGAGCACAGGTGCTGGGGAACACGCCCTCTGAATATATCATTCCTTAGAGCGTCGGGGTACCGTATGCGCCGAAAGAAACACCAAAACCGCGGTGACTCGCGAGAAGAAACGGTGGAATACGAGAAATTAGGAAACTTACCGCAGCGCCCCCGGTGACCAAATCACAGCCACCGGCCGGACAATCGTTTTTGTTCTTTACGCTTTCCCTCTAACTTCAATCGTTCGGGAGAAACGGGAAAAAAAAGGGTTAAGCGAGCCGCGACACTAGCGCCTCATGCGGCGAGAGTATGAAAATCGGGTAGATCTTCGCACGAGGATGTTTTTTGCTCCTTACACTTTTTTTTCTAAACCCAACCGTTCGGAAGATATGGACAAAAAAGGAATTTAGCCGCAGCAGCGTCTCTGGCGACGAGGCACCGAAACTGTGGCGCCCGTGGTGGTAAGGAGCCGAACCGCTACGACTCCTAAAACGGAAACCCTCGTATCTCGGGAACTAGAAGGGATAGAAAAAAATTTCTTCGACAAAAGATGCATCATTTCTTAGCCTCTATCCAGATTTGTGGTTTAAAAGCTTTTATTCTACACTAGCGTCTCTGGTGACAAGGCTCTGATTCAAACTTCTACCGCTCCTAAGTCGAATACCCTCGTATCTCGAAAACTGGAAGAGATAGAGAAAAAGTGTTTGGACAAAAGTTGTAGTATTTTTCAGCCTCTATCTGGAACCGCAGTCGTTCGCGACCTAGAGGGCGTTGCTTAGATGTTCCAGTTCGATAAATGCCGGTATTCGGGATATCGGACTGAAGTTGCACGCCGGAGGAAGGAAGGAAGGAAGGAAAGAATGAGGCGGGGTGGTAAGGAGCGAGAGAGGAAGGAGGGGAACGAACCTAAGGGAGTTTTAGGAGCAAGAAGATGATAACGTAGTTACGAGGACGTGACCCCACCCAGTACAAGTCGGTTCTATCTCTCAACGGTGGATCTAGTCGATATATAGGAAGCCTTGGAGTTTAATGCTGGTACTTCCTTTTTTTATTTAACATATATATTATCACAATGGCCTATTTTCCAGCTAGGTGGATATATTAAACTCACCCCCGGCTGTCTTGAGTTAATAATTTATTAAGCCACCCCCCGTTTCCCCAAGGGGGTGAAATTTTTCCTTTGAAATCCGTCAGACAATAACTCGCGCGATTATACTTCGAAAGTAAGTTTAGTTGCACAAACAAGATAAAATTTTCCGTCTGTTTGACGGGAAACTCATCTTTTTATTAACACGCAAACAGCGCTCGGATCCGCGGGGAGATGCGAGATGAGGTTAGAAACCGTCTGCCACGGCTTTGAAGTCGTTCTCGACTTAATCGCTATTAAAACTTCCAGGCGTACCCAGCGCTGCGGGTGGCAGGAAATCAGAACTTATGGGTGTTACGATCGAAACCACGTTTTTTTCCGGAACCTACGCGTTTTAGGAGAAAACTTTTCCAACAAGAAGTCTCGGGTTTCGTGCAAGGAAACTTTTTGGTTCTATAACTTTTCTTCATAAAGTCGACGCCTGGCGAGATAATCGCCAAAATAATGCGATTGGCCGATGACGGAAGACACTAGCGCCTCTGGTGGTGGCGTGGGTGAACGATCAACGTTGGAGAATGGAAAAACATTTGTATCTCGGAAACCACTACAGTTGGAGAAAAAATTCTTGGACAAAACTTGCAGAGTTCATCGCAGGGAAGATCATTGCAGCCTCGAAACTCGCAAATTCAAAAACCCCAATTTTCCACTTCCCTTTTGGATCGACCCCGAGGTCACCAAGGTGGATGGCACGCGTACGTTTGCCCTTGGATGCACTTGCAAATACAAAGAAGCGATATACAGAGCAAAGGTTGCAGGGGGTGCGGGTCGAAAAATGGGTCATTTGAAAATAGTGGAAGCAGTAAAGCTCTGGGCGGGGGTCGTAAAAAGCACCACGAAAAGCATTATTAACTTATCCATCCGGAATGCAAGAGCCACCAGGTTTTACGAGTTGGCGGATAAAAAAGGACTCCTGCAACCCCCCATTAAGGTTCATACGTCTGTGAATATTTCCGCTATTATCCCCGAGGGTGGTTCTCCTTTTTCCCCTTTCTCTCTCTCTCTCTCCTTCTCTCTTTATTATGTTTTCCAATCGGCTCGGAATTGTTTATAACCAAAAAAGCAATTTTTTTTTCTATTTTTTTGTCATTCAAATGGTATCAATGAAGGATCGCAAAGCTTTTTGATAAACCAAGGGTGGCTGCAAGGGTGGGTTCACCCCCGAACGAACGAAGCAGCAAGTGATGAAGCACAGTGATGATCGACGTACGTCCAGCCACGCCCGAGCGCAACTCCAATCAGGGCCACGAACGCTTCTGATTCCTCCATCTACCCCCCGGGGGCGCTGACGTACTTGGACAGGGGGGGGGGGGGGGGGGCAAAGTTTCGGTGCCGAAACTTTGGTTGACTGCGTTCATTCCATGCAAATTCGAGAGACTAAACTTCCACCCACTCTTTTATTGGAACCAACCCTTGGAAAAAGGGGATGAATTCTCGAATGAAGCCGAATTCCCGCTTTTCATGGGTAACCCAACCTCTACGGGTCACGCGGGAGGCCTCCGCGCAGCCGTTACATGCGCGGTAAGATTTTACGCAGCTCACAGATGCGCAGAAGGTTTCTACGCAGCTCAGAGATGCGCACAAGGATTCTACGCGGCCCAGAGATGCGCAGAAGGTATCCCAGCATTTAAAATATGCGTAAAAGATCCGTCATGGGTCGAAAACATGCGCAGAAGGTACCCAGAAGCTCACCGAGCCTGTATTTGCAAAATTTGACGCCCAATCTTGCAACCAATGGCTAACCCTGTTCTTCTACTAGATTGTATCTGGGTTCAGAGGAACGCGTTTCCGATTGTCGTGTCGGTTCAGGAAGATTCGGCTCGTTAATCGCTCAGGCCTGCCCATTTCCCCTTCGGTCATTTCCCAGCTGTCGTATCCAGCCGAGCCAAGTCGAGCGGGATGCAGATGCGGGAATGATAGCAGTCACACTCGTGTCAGATCGAACCACAATGTATCTCGCAGCTCTTCGTGTAAAACGGATAACAGACAGATATAGGAGGAGGAGGAGGAGGACGACAAAGAGGAGGAGGAGGGAATGGGAATTTTCCTCCGCGTGTATAACATTCATATTCAATTCCCATGTAGGAAATTAGCCTGCCTGCCTGCCAGCTAGTTTGCCTTTTTCAATGATGCTTATGTAAACAGGATGCAGAATGCAGCCAATCAACGGCCCAAGCGAGTTAGTTTAGCAAAAAGTCATATTTTTTCAACCCAACGAACCGAATGACAGTTCGTCCAAGGGGTAAAGAGAGTGCAAAAGCGGTGCGCGGGCTGCATTTGAAGGGATGGGGGTTGCAACCCGGAAAACCCTCCAGAGGATCGCAAACGCGATACTTTTGTCCTTTACAATTTTTCTCTACGAGCTGCCGTTGGTTAGATACCGAGGAAAACGCGCAGAACTAGACACCAGCGCCTCTAGTGGCGTTTTGTAAGAAGTCGCTCCCATCTCGAGATCCATTGGGGTTAGAAAAAAAGTGTAAAGACGAAGAATGTAAGATTCAAATCGAGAAAATTGCTTTTCACGGTCTCCACGTCGTAGTTATTGTATTTGTGCCCGAAAGAAAGACACTATCGCCTCTAGTGGTAGAATCGGATCCAAGAATCTCTTCGAAGACATTTTTCCACGAGAAGGAAGGATGTAGAAAGAGGAAGATAAATTCCTTTAAAAGTGGCAGTTTTAAAAAGGAAAGGAGGGAGGCGGCAATAGGGGTTGGGTTGCCGGCTCGTAGTAGAAGTATTGGATTTACGCTCGCCTCTTTGAAAGCGAGGGAAAACACAGCTGTGTCTGCGTGCAAATAGAATGGGTGGCTGCTGCACGAGACTTTGTAACCCCTTTCACGAGTCCACGGAATTCTACAGGTCTCGTGTCGGGGAGCGCAAAGTTGGCGGAGGTGTCAAAGGTGAAAAGAAGAGACAGGAGGAGAGGGAGGGGCTGCAAGTGTCTACTTCTTTCTGTATCCAACCTTACCTAACCCAACCCCGATGCTTTTCGAAAACTCTCCAGTTTTTAGAAGCCAACGAACCCAGAAACGCGGAAAACGGACGCTTCGGGGTCAAGCTAGAGCCTTTCAAAGTCTCGAGGTGACGGATAAACGGGAAAATGGTTCAATCACGTGACTTGTAAAAACATGGCGGATCGACGTATGCGTAGAATGTGTACAACGCCTACTTCTCTTTATATCCAACCTTACCTAACCTAATCTCGATGCTTTTTGAAAACTCTCCAGTTTTTAGAAACCGGAAACGCCGAAAACGGACCCTCCGGGGTCGAGTTAGAGCCTTTTGAAGTCTCGAGGTGACGGAGAAGTGGGAAAATGGTCGCAGTCACGTGACTCGTAACGAGATGGCCGGTCGACGCATGCGCAGAAGGTGCCCAACGCCTCTGACGCATGCGCAGACCGTGTTTGAGGCTAACGAGGTTGCTGAAAACGTGTTTCAAGGAATTTCGCCAGTTTCTGGGTGTGATCCTTCGGTAAGAGAGCTTAGGAAGATACAAAGGCCGTGCAATTTGTTAATGTAGCAAAGGCAAAGGACTCTGTACGAAGTCACGTGTGTTTCGCGAGGCAAGTGGTAAAAAGAGCGGTAATAAAATGCAAAGTAGATCTTTGTTTACTTTTCAAAGGAGGCCGTAAAAGCCCACGCTCACAGAAAAGTTGCTCGACTCTTGATGCAATTCCGGTTCCTGCTCTTCCGTTCCTTTCTCTCCTTTTTACTCTTTTATTAACCCCTCATTTTGTTACTCTATCATTATTTTTCTTTTGCAACTGGCCTTAAAGTGGCTCCCGATCAATGCGAAGCCACCGGATTGTCCGGTAAATTGAATCGGTTTCGATCGCGGATAAGCGCGCATCGAGTGGATATTTCACCTCAAAACCCATCAGCTAATCGCTCGGTGTATCCGGAATGGTAATGCGTTCGGGCTTTCGTTCGCAAAACAGCCGCGTGATTTGCTACCACGCGAATTTCATTAACCTGATTCCAGCCGATACGCATATATCTACGGCCCTATAACGGAAGTCGAGACTGAAACCAACGCCCAACGGGCTCAAAGCGGAATTTGGGCTGATCGTTAATGAACACCGGCCTTATAACGAACTTGTGACCATAATTAAGGGAGAATTGGCGGCTTTATAGCGGGAGTCTAGGCTCCCGGCAAAAACCGGTACAGATCACTAAAATTTCTAAAAGAAAATATCGAAAATTGAGAAAATTAACACGCGTTCACTTTTTGGGGTAGGTTTGGACCCCATGGAGGTACCGTTCAGAAAAAAAATGGTGACGTAAGAAAAAATGCATTTCCACCCCAGGCATTGTTTTGTCGACGTTAAAGCGGAGCATCGAGTGCACCCTGTTGATTTACAACCGATGCGTGTGTGCCTTAGTGAATGTGTGTGTGTGTGTGTAGGGGTTGTCTGCAACCTGTCGATATTATAGAGAGAGAGCAGAGAGCCAAGTGGTGTCAAAAGACTAAAGAACACTATTACATTTCCCGATACGAGTATCTATCCCCTCACTTACACACACGTACAAACATTTGTGCGACTGTGTGGGGGGGAAATAAATTTAAATAGCGAATGGTATCGTTTTTCGGCTCATAACCTATAATCGCGGTATAATCCATTGAAAAAGATATTCATGCGACGGATAATGGCATTATTTATCTCCGCAATTATTCCTTTCACCGTCAGAGGCGCTGATAATGAATTTTAAAGTAGAGGAGGAAGACGAAACCGTGAAAAATGGATTCCTCGTCTTCAAAGAATCCTTTTTCGTCTTTACAATTTTTCTCTAGAGTTAATAGATCCCGACATACAGCTAGTTCTTTTTTCCCATAAGTAATACTCGCCGGAGCTACCACCAGAGGCACTGCCATCGCGTTCCCCACTTCCAACCCATTTCCTTCGATAACTTTTAACCTATTCGATTTTAAGAAAAATTGCAAAGAGTAAATGCATTTTAGTTTGTATCGCCGATCGAGATTCTCGCATTTCCGAAACACTGCCGCTAGAGGCGCTGACAACTCGTTCTATTTCATCGAATATCTGCCGAACGAGCGATCGTAGGAAAAAATTGCAGAGACTGGCACCGCTTTATTTCGAGCATCTCTAAGGAATTCCGATGGAGTCGGAGGTCTGCCGCTAGAGGCGCTGGTGTTCTCGAGTGTTTTTTGAACGAATGGCCAGGGGAATAAATTGAAAAGATGAAAAGCGAACGAACGAGCGTGGAAATACAAATTAAGTCTTCATCATCCCCCGATTGCAATCGGGTCAAGTATATATCCGAGACTCGAGCGCGTTTTCCACCTCTAAAGGTGGCAAGGGGGTGGAGATGCCGCTCGAGAGTCCTCTCGATACAGGATACCCTCTCGAACCTCACCTACACGTGCCCGGAAAAAAAGATCCATTTTCTTCGTGATTTTTGACAAGGAGAAGGGCAAAATTCCGCAAACGACCCCCGTGGGGAGCGAAGTTGAGTCCCCAGGAGTAAGAAGGGTTGATCTTTGGTGGAAAAAAAAGAGATCAAGTTCTGAGATGTACAAAAAAAAATAACCGAAATGGGGGTTGAGGCTTGGATTATTCGAGCCGCGGGGGGATGAATTGTAGTGGCGGCGGCAACCACCTGTAATAGGGTGGTCAGTGGATGCATCGCAATGCATGATTGTGACGTTGCACTTCCGACTGCAGGCCAAAGGGAGAAACCACCCCCTCGGCGTCTCATCCCCGGGGGTTAATTAGGGCTAATCAATTTCACCAGCAACGTCTTCCCGGCTGCCGATTCTCGCGAAACGTGTCAATTCTAACCCTCCCCAGTTTCATCCCTTATGCACCCAGCAGGTGTGGGTGCAATATTTACGTAAAATCCAGGATGTTTGGAGGCTGAGGAGAATGGGCATGGTCGGCAATCGAAGATCGAGGGGAGGGAAGCGCTTGAATGAATCTCCCGAGACATCGGTGGTGTCCTTTTGACCGGAGGTTAATTGGACGCTTGCGTGAACGCACGCGAGCCCGGTTTCGCGTAAACAACAGGGACTGTTCTCACCCTCGTGAATGCGAACCCACCAGGGTCACAGGCCTTAAGCGTCTCGATGTTTGAAGGGTAAGGAAATGGGGGTGAAGGGATAGGTACAGGGGGTGGATACTTAAGAAAAATCAGCGTGTGGGAAATTCGAATAGGGGTGGAAATTACAACAGGGGTGGAAAATTCGAATGAGGATGAAAATTAAAATAGGGGTGGGAAATTAAAATAGGTATTGAAATTTGAATGGGGTCGAAATTCCAATTTAAATAGGAATAGAAATGCGAATTTAAATTGAGGTGGAAATTCAAAAGGGGTAGAAATTTTGATTGGGGTAAATATTCGAAATTAAATGAAGGTGGAAATTGAAATTTGAATGGGGGTAGAAATTTTGATAGGGGTCGAAATTCGAATTTCAATAGGGGTGGAAATTCGAATTCCAATAGGGGTGGGAATTTTTGATAGGGGTGGGGATTCGAATTTGAATGGGGTGGAAATTTTGATAGGGGTGAACATTTTTGATAGGGTTGGCGATTCGAATTTGAATGGGGTAGAAATTTTGACAGGGTTGGAAATTTTTGATAGGGGTGGAAATTCGAATTTGACTGGGGGTGGATATTCGAATTCCAGTGGAGGTGGACTTTTTTATAGGGGCGGAAATCCGAATTTGAATTGGGTAGAAATTTTGACGGGGGTGAAAGTTCGAAATCGAATGAGGGTGGAAATTGGAATTTGAATGGGGGTGAAAATTCGAATTCCAATGGGGTGGAAATTTTAATAGGAGATGAAATTTGTATAAAAGAGGGGGTAAAAAAAGTTTATTAAAAAAGGTGGTGCAAACCTCAAAGGAAATGAGACGTCGGAAGGGGTGGTGGGAATCACAGACGGAAAATAGAACAAGAATTGGGGGAAGGGGGTGAAAAATCAAAAGAGGATGGGGGCGCAAAGAAACGGAAAGTTAAACGGGAATGGGAAATTAAAAACGGGAGGAAAATCGCGAGGGGTCAGAGTTAAAGCGGGTGAAAAGAAAGGGGCGAAGCAAACGGGGTGGAAAGTCAAAAGGGGTGAAAAATTCAAAAGGGTTGGATATTGAGTAAAGATTGAGAGCGGATAAATTTGGAAAATCTTGAGGGGTTGAAGATTCGAAGAAAAAGAGGCTCAAAGGGGGGTGGCAGAGTCGATAGGAGGAAAATTCAAAAGAGGGTACAACATTCGAAGGGAGCAAAATTCGCAAGGGGGTGGAAATTTGAAAGGGAAAAAATTTTCAAAGGGGTGGAAGAATTTATGGGGGAGAAATATCCCAAGGAACGAGATCTTGAGAAACAGAAAATCCTAAGGGGGTGGAAATATCAAAAGGAGTGGAAACTAAGCAAAGAGTGGGGGAGGATAAATGTGGAAAATCTTATGGGGGTGGAAGTTTCGAAGGAAGGGAAATTCAAAAGGGGGAGCAAAATTTGTAGGGAGGAAAATTCAAAAGGGGGTGGAAAGTTCGAAGGGAGGAAAATTAACTAGGGCGTTGAAAATTTGAGGGGTCGAAGAATGGTAAAAAATGAGATCTTGAGAATTGGAAAATCCTAAGGGGGTGAGAAAATCAAAAGGGGTGGAAATTATGCAAAGAGTGGGGGTGGGTAAATGTAGAAAATCTTAAAGGGGTGGAGGATTTAAAGGAAGTGAAACTCAGACAAGGGTGAAAGTTTCGGAGGATGGAAAACTCAAAAGGGGATGGACAATTCAAAGGGAAGAAAATTCACAAGAGGGTTGAAGATCCAAGACGATGATGACGAATCGTAAGAAGTGAGACCTTATGAAATTGAAAATCCTAAGGGGGTGGATAACAAAAAGGGGGTGGAAATTCAAAAAGAGTCACGCGAAACGCAAGATATCGAAGGACCCGATCGGAAGATCCCCCTGATTTTTTTTCCTTTTCCGTACAAAACCCCCTCCCTTTCACCCTCTACGTCGCCATCCCCTAATCTCCCCTATCTCACCGGTACTCGAGAAAGACTGGACTCAGTTTCGCGGGGGTGCAGTAGCTCTGTACCTCTTATTTTGATCGAACACTCCGACGTATATACGTATAAACACGCACACGCGTACATATATGCACAAGTATATATGTATGCACGCACACACACATATACAAACGCACACACTGGCCCGTGCGTTATCGGCGATTGATCGGCACGTTATCGATGACGATGATAATCCGCACTTTTAATTGGCCGACACTCCGGCTCGAGCCGATGCTGATGCCGTTGATGCTGCTTCTACCCTTCGCAGGTATCATCCCCCACTGGTCATCCCCTCGCACCGACAGGCACGCAGGCACGCACACGCACGCACACGCGGAGGACTGGCACGGTGACGAAACACTAGCACACGCGAGCACGGGGACCGAAAAAAGTCACCAGGCCACTGTTGACGAGCCGCCACGTGTCCGAACAACCCTCTCCCGGTACGCCAGGGGTTGGTTTCGAAAATCCAGCCGAATCCACCATCAAACGACTGCCACCGGGGGAAGGTAAGGTCACGTGACCGGAGCAGCACTTTTCGGGAGCCCGGGGGATGAATTTCCGGAGGGTCTGGGTTTTTCTTGTTTTTCTATTAGATGTTCGTCTCTCGGGTCCCGGGGGTGCAGAGATCAAACAACCGCCCCCCGATCGATTTCCTTCGGTTCCCTTCCCGATCCGCGAAATTAAGCCTCGCGTGCACGTCGGCCGCAGGAACGACGCCCTAGTGTTATCGTCGCGGCGCGGGGTGAACGCACGACTTGGCGAGGACGATCCACCCTCGACAGAATGCGAGCCTTAGTACCGCCGCCCTCGGCTAGGGGTGATAGTGGCGTTGGCGCCGACGCGCATGCTCGCAATCGCCGGAGGTGGAGGTGTTTTCGATGGAAGAGAAAGAAAGAGCGAGAGAGAAAGAGAGGGAGAAAGAGAGAGAGAGAGAGAGAACGAATGAGGGTGGAAGAAGAGGACGGGGGTGGGGACGAAGCGTTCAGTTGAGTTGAGTTCAGTTCAGTTCTTCATCCATCCCCTTTCCAGTCAGTCACCCTCCTTCTCCTTCTCTTTCTCTTGCCGCTGCCGCTCCCGCTTCGCTCTTGATTCTCCGTCGATTCCGTGCGTTGATATCGAGGAAGGGAGGGAGAAAGAGAGGAAAAGAGAGGGAGAATGAAGAAAGAGAAAGGTGGGGGAGGAGGGGTAAGCAGCGCCAGACGTGGCCACCGCAGGTACTAGAGCCCGCGATCGAATTCCCGATTGGATGAGTCGGGAGTGGGGGGTCCCTTTCTAGAGTGAGAGAAGCGAGATTGAGAGAGAGATAGAGGGAATATAGAAGAGAGATAAAGAATGTGAGAGCAAGAGAGGGAATGTGGGTGAGAACGAGAGAGGGAATGAGTGGGAGAGAATGCAACAGAGAAGGGAGAGAGAGAGAGAGACAATGTGTGCGTGTATGGGTGAGAGCGAGGGTGAGGGTGAATGTGCGAGTGTGTGTGGATACGTTGTGGGGTTCGTTCACTTGCTCGCTCACTCGCTCGCTTATGTCAGTAGGGGTGGAATATTTTCACCCTTGCTTAATACAGCGAGCCACCCCTTCTCGTTATTCTTCTTAAATTTTTTCTTCGTGTCTTCTATACATACACATTACACACGTATATACATAAATATGTACATGACTCACAGACACACACACACGCTACCCTAGCAAAACATGCACACACACACTCGTGGATCATTTTTCTTTTCCGCGGGAGGGAAAGAAAGGGGGTGGTTTTAATTATACGAAACTTTTTGTTACCCCTGTATTTATAACAATAATAATAATATTAATCACAACAACAATGATAATACCAATAATAATAATAATGATAATGATAATAATAATAATAGTAATAATAATAATAATAATAATAATAATAATAATAATAATAATAATAATAATAATAATAATAATAATAATAACAACAATAATAATAAATATCCTCTTCTTGTGATTATCGTCACCTTCACCGTAACCGACACCGTCATCATTGTGGTCATCGTCATGGTCACCATCATCGTCATCGCCATCGCCTTTACTATTATTGTTGTTGTTGTTGTTGTTGTTGTTGTTATCACTATCATTATCATTATCATTATCATTATCATTATCATTATCATTATCATTATCATTATCATCATCATCATCGTCATCATCATCATCATCATCATCATCATCATCATCATCATCATCATCATCATCGTGGTCGTCATCATCATTGTCATCCTAAAAAGAAAAACGTTTATTACCAAAGTTCGAAGTTCGGGGGTAGTTTTGATACACACACAGGGGTCATATCCAAGTGTGGAGTTGTTTTGGAAACTGGCTGTCCCGGTAGGGGTGAGAATCAACTCCAAAGTTAATCCCGACATTCGGGCGCATCCGATCGGAGAGAAGGAGCAGGAGGAGGAGGAGGAGGGGGTGGGTGGTTTCGAGGGTAAGTCGCTCGAAAATCAGTGTGGTGACGGTGGTGGTGGTGGTGGTGGTGGTGGTGACACAAAAGGGTTGCAGGTTACCTCGGAGGGTTGGAAAAAAATGGGGCTTTCAGGAGGGCGAGAAGGACTTGAAAGGGAAATAATAATAACAATAACAATAACGAGAGCGAATGCGTTATTTGCATCCTACAATGCACTTGCACCCGCAGCCCTATTCTGCAGGTTTGCCCGAGGGCAGGGAGGAAGGGAAGGCGAAAGTGCCGCAAGCGAGCCCCTCGATTTCTCTCCATTTCACCCTTTCACGAAGGTCGAGGGCAAGAAGAAGGGAGGTAACATCCCCATTCGGTAGTTTCGCGTTATTTACTCGTTCCTTGGGGTCGCACTTCAGAAACACCCCTGCGGAAAGCCCGATAACGGATGTGTCTTGTATATAACACCCCAACGTCGAGGAGCGAGAGTGGGGTGTTAATTGTTAATCCTCGGCAAGATTTAAATATCGGAATTCCGTTCTGTGGGCTTCCGGTTGAAGGATATACTCACGTTGATTTCCTTCGTAAACCTCGTCCCGTGCATCCTCCGCTGCAGCCCCTCTGCAGGGGATGGGACCTCGCACCGCCGTCTGTGTGCGATAAACGCAATAAATCAAGCCTAAGCCAAGCCAAGCCAACCAACCAACCAACCAACCGCTTTGCTTCCTCCCACCCCCTGGGTCCCGCTTGAGGTAAGTTTGCGAAACTTCGGTTTCCGTAATCCAATCAGAGGCTGTTTATATTAATATCCGCTTAAAACGTATGAGACCCGCGACTCGCGTGTATTGGCGTTATTATTCAACACCCCATCGACACTGCCGGAGGGTGAGTAAGTGACTGCCTGACTGAGTCTCGGGAGGAAACTGGAGTAAGATCTTTGCAAAGCATACTCGAAATGATGGATGGATGATTCTGGGATCTTCTGCGCAGCGGAAGCACGATTAAAGATTTACTGCGCAGCTTTCTATCCCCTCCTCCTTTACCCTATCCCTACTTTTCCCCTCTCTTTGTTTCCGCCCATTCACTTACTTGCCTTCTATCCCCTCTCTTTCTTCCCATCCTTGCTTTTTCATTCCCCTTCTTTCATCTTTATCTCTCCCACTCTTTCCCCACCTCCATTCCCTCTCTTTTGTTCTTCCCCTACGTATACTTCTTCTTCCAATCCCCCTTCTTTTTCACATGTGCTCTCTTTTTCCCTCCCCTTCTTTCCACTCATGCCCCCTCTGTCTTTCTCCTCCTTCTTTCCTTCTGCCTCCTTCCTTTCCACTCAACTCTTCCCCTCTCTTTCTCTTTATCCCTGCGGCTCAAACTTCAGCGACTTTTTAACGTTTGTATCCGCTTCATTTTCGACTTGTGTCGTGATGAACATGTCTTTCCTTACCGAATGGAAAGTCTTGGCTGGCTCTCGCTTGAGAATAGGAGGCGCTACATTATGGGTGCCCTCTATTTCAAAATCACTACTACGGGTACCCCGTCTTATCTAAGTGAGCGCTTCGTGCCCCTTGATACTGAGGTTCGCCGATCTGAACAATTAACCATGACTTAACTGCCCTTTAACCTTCCTCCTTTCTGGACCGAGGCTCTTCGCAACACTCTCTGCCTATGGATTTTAGGTCAGCTCCTTCTCTTGAATCTTTCAAAAACCGTTTACACAATTACGTACACAATTGTGAACTAGAGGACCTAGAACGTGCAGGGCTGCGCCTCGCACACCCTTGACTCATTCTGTACATTTTGCACTCTACATACTTTTTAATGTTTTATATCATTATCTTCAGTCTTGTATCTTTTCAACCTTATATCGCTGTTATATCTATATGTTATACTCGATATACATATATCTATTTACAATGTAATTCAACTCATCTGTACACTTTTCTTGACATATAGCTCGCTCGGTCATAAAGATATCAATCAATCAATCAATCAATATATATCGCTACTTTTTCATTGCCCTTTTTTCGTTCTTGTTCCTCCTTCTATTTCCCCACGCCCACTCCCTTCCCCTCCATTCCCTCTCTTTCTCCAATCCTCCTTCTCTATCTCATTTTCTTGTTTTTCCACATCCACTCTTTTTTTGCCCTTCCCCTTCTTTCCGCTCATTCCTACTCTCTTCTTCTCTTCCCTTTTTCCTTCTAGCTTCTTCTTGTCTAGTCAACCCTTCCCCTCTCTTCTTCGCTATCCCAACTTTTTCGTTGCCCCTCCCACTCTTTCCCCACCTCCATTCCCTGTTTTGTTCTTCCTCCGTATCCCCTTATTTTTCCACATCTACTCTCTTTTTCCTTCCCCTTCTTTCCATTCATGCGTCCCCTCTCTTTTTTCTCCTTCTTTCCTTCTAGCCCCTCCCTTTACAGTCAACTCTTACCTCTTTTCCTCTCCATCCCTACTTTTTTATTCCTCTTCTTTTCTTTTTATCCTTTCTTCTCTTTCCCCACGTCTATCCTCTTCCCCTCCATTCCCTCTCTTTTGTTCTTGCCCTCTTTTCCTCTCCGTCCCTACTTTTCTATTCCCCTTCTTTCCTTCTTGTCACTCCTTCTCTTGCCCCACGCCCATTCTCTTCCCCACCATTCCCTCTCTTTCGTTTTTGCTCTCTCTTCCTCTCCATCCCCACTTTTTCACTCCCCTTCTTTCCTTCTTGTCCTTTCTTCTCTTTTCTCATGCCCATTCCCCCCCCCCCCCCCCCCCATTCCCTCTCTTTCGTTCTTCCCCTACTTTCCTTTCTATCTTCAACCCCCTTCTTCCTCTCTATCCCCTCTTCTCCTTTTTCCACACTAACCCTATTTTCTCCCTCCCTTTCTTTCCACTCAATCCCGCTCTCTCCTTCCCCCTCCTCCTTTATTTCTAGCCCCTCCCTTTCTAGTCAACCCTCCTTCTCTCTCGCCCCATCCTAACCCATCCCTTCTCCTTCCACCCAATCCCATCCTATTGCTACCCAACAAATCCCATCCCCTCCACTTTCAAAACCGCTATAGGTCATCAGAGGCCGACGACTTTTGCGCTTGGAATTACATAAAATGAAGGAGGGGAAAAAATGAAAAAGGAAGACACACATACGGAGATTAATAGCTACGCTTCCCTCCACGCGTGAACTTAAGTAATTTAAGAGCTAGCCGAGTATTGTACTTGGTCGCGAGAGGTCTCCTCCGTACATTTCACTAGACGCGCGAGATTAATAACCTACCTGTACACACGCGGTCCGTGCATGCATACATTCATGCATACATACATGCAATGCATGCATCACATAGCCGCGTACATATGTTTCCATCCGCACACATGTTGTGCAAATATGAGGAGAAGCTCGACATCGGGGTTTTTAATTAAATTGAAACCTGCGCGGGTTGGGAAGGTAGAAAAAGTAGAAAGAGAGGGGGAGTGCGGTTGCAAAAATGAAAAGGAAGAATGATGGCATCCTTCCCCTCCCCTTCCCTAGCTAGATTAGGCGTAACCACCAATATCGGAGGAAAGTGCTGGTGGGGGGCGTACCGGCGATGACGATATAATACAGGTAATAAGGATAATAATAAATTCAAGAAAATGGCGGAAACGGGACTCACCTTGCCGGAACCGCGGGAATTGCATAGAAGGACCTCTGCCGCGTGGATGCGGTACTCCTTGTCGAGCTGTTCGTATTGGCCCTGGATCTTCCTGCGTAAAAAAAAAATAAAATCGAAACGCTGCCGAATTGCTGCAGGGTGGGGAAAGGGCGGGCAACGCGGTCACGGGAACGAGGAAAGAATATTCGCGAGCGAGATTCCGGTGATTTAAGAATTGAAAAAGTTTCGCCCCCGGGAGTAATAGCCGACGGCGGAGGCTCGAGGAAGAAACTTCGGCAATTACTCCGGAGAGAAGGGCAGGCAAGCAAACAACAAGTCGGTAAATTTATTATCGGACTTCTCTATCTTTAACACGATTTATCTCTGCCCCATTGTTCTCCATATTTTTCCCCAGCTCGTCGAAAACTTTATCTCCTTCTTTTCCGCACGAAAGCGATCTTCTCGTTGATTGTCGATTTCGAGCTTCTATCGACTTTCTCGCTGTTGCGAGCCTCCGATGTCGCCTCTCGGGTTTCACAGTTTGTGCAATTAATTTCCTTAAACAAATTGGCTTCCTGCACATTTCTATTGCGCCGGGAGACCTACTACGCAGGTCTAGAAGCTTCTACCGTCTACTGCGCAGGCGTAGAAGCCGCTCTCGTCTACTGCGCAGGTGTAGAAGCTTCTTCCATCTACTGCGCAGCTGAAAAGCGTCGGAGTATCTACTCCGCATGCGCGGAAACATTGCGGCCCTTGCAATCAATTTTATCCCTTAAATTATCCCAAGAAATGAATTCTCCTACACTAATTTTGAAACTTCAATTTTTAGCTATTTTTTTGGAGAAGACCAAGTTTTGAATAGTTTTTTGTTTCCAAAATATTCGACTTTTGAAATCATTTTTGGGGAATTTTCAAGAGCCATCAGTTATTATTCTTTTTGTTATTGTTATCATTATGATTATCACCATCATCATCACCATCACTATTATTTGTTATTATTATTAATATTATTATTATTACCGTTATTACTATTATCACACTTTTATAATCTTCATTACCGACTCGGGAAAACTATATACGTATCTAGAGAAGGTCTAATAAAAACAACTAGATGCCGCCACGATACAATTCCCCCCTAGAAATTATGCTTTTCACGAAGAATGAGTAACAGTAAATGCAAAGGAATTCCAAATTTATGTAATAAACAATAACATTTAATCGGAAACTTACGAAATGGCATGGAGAAGCTCTTGTTTCTGCTTCTCCTTGACCTTGACGCTACCGCCCTCCGCCAAGGTGACCCGCAGCTCGCGTTGCAGCACCGCCAGTTTCCGGCGCTCGCCTTCCAACAGCAGGGAGGTTACCTGCAACGAAGATGCAAACTTGCCGTCAGTCGGTTGGTAAAAACGTACCATCGAACGTTAAAGAGGGGGACTTCCGGCTTGCGAAAGGTAGCTACCTACGTTACCTACTTCCGAGACAGATTTCTCCCTTTTTCCTATATTTCTCATTTTACTTCTTTTTTTTCTTAATTGCCAAGGAGATTCATCCACTTCCTCCTGATGCGCGATAATGATCAGGAATAAATAAATGCACACGCGTACATGCATGTAAGAGGAAGATATCTGTTGCAATTATCTATTGCACAAGAAGGAAGGCGCTTCTATTGCTTTTCGAATCGAAGGTTTCGAGATTTGGTGGATTTTGGGGGAAAAAGGGAAGATTTTTAATGCCGTTTCGGGTTGCGCGTCGCAGGTCTGAGACGCAGTTATGGATTCTGCGCAGATTCGTGGAGCAGTATGGATGCTGCGCAGATCTAGGGCGCATCTGCAGCTACTACGCGAGTCAAATCCGCCCTGGGAGATTCGTAGGATAATAACAATGATAATAATAATGACGCTCAGGATAATTATAGTCATAACAATATTTTTAAAAATAATGGTAATGATTATCACGATCATTGTTATTATCCCGGTTGTGGTAATCCGCAACGGCAATTACCAATCCACTTTCCCCGACTTCGCAATAAGGTTGCCTCGCATCTTCCTTTGCAAGTTTCGACATTCGGCGAATCCCTCAAGCGTGTATATAGACATATATATATATGGTATACATATATGTATATATAAAATATAGTCTTCAAATAATTTATTTATCCTAGAATTTCATGAAAACTGTATAAAACCTTTCCCTTTCGACCGTGCACATCCGCCATCTTGGATCCGCCATATTGGAAGAATTCCCAAAAACTTAAATTTCATAACAATAACAACAACAATAACAATAAAAACAACAATCATAACAATCCCCTCCCTTGAAGGTTCCTATCGCGATAAATTAATTTATTAACAAACAAAGAAATTGTTATACCTCCAGTTGCACTCCGAAAATGTCACGTGACCTTCCAGGCCGGGGCTGCTCTAGATCCTGCATCTCGCAATCGGCCTCCCGTTCCACTAGACCCATTCTTCCCCCGCCACGGGACGATCTGTAAATCATAATCAAAAAAATAATAAATTTACCATTTACGCTTACGCCATCGCGGACATTTTTTTTCGTCACGAACGAAATTACACCTTTCAGGTTATGACACGTCCGAACGATACTCGAACCTGCGCGTCACAGTCTGGGACCGGTACCTCCCGCGCAGGTGAAAAGTCACGTGATTACCGACGACCGGCATCTTCGTTTTTTAACGGACGCCATCTTGAAATTGGACGATATGACCCCATCCCTTTCTTTGTTTCCCAGATTTAGGGGAAGAGAGGGGGAAGGAGGATCTTGCTCCCGGAAGAGTCGCTGCTGGACCGCGGGAAGAAGAAGAACAACAACAACTCGAGAAGGAGAGAGGGAAGCGGAAGAGGAATAGAAGCTAACGGGATCGAGATACGGATCGTTAGCGATTTCGAGATTTCCTGTGCCGCAGACCCGGAGTTGGGCGAGAGTCGTGACCTTTTATCTTCGGAGACACGGGTAATGGGTGACATTCAGAGACATTTCGGTGACTTTCGCGGCCGTCGACGACCGTGAACGACACGCTGGCGGCAAAAGAGGGAGAAAGAGAGAGAGAGAGAAAGAAACAAAAATGGCGGCGGGTCTTTATAAGTACTTTACCCGTTTACGGTTCCTTTGTAAACAACAGAGCCGGTGGTAATAATTAATTATAAATAATTGGACTATCATGTATGCATACATAGCACGCGTGTATATATATATATATATATATATATATATATATATATATATATATATATATATATATATATATATATATATATATGTATATACATATACGTATATACATATACGTATGTGTACGTGGATGTTCGATTCCCTCGATCTCGGTTCCAAGTAACCGGTAACGGTACCGGTACGGTTCTAACAGAACACAAATGTACGTATATACACATGCATATGTGTAGTACATAGATGCATGCATGCATGGGATGCATTGTTCGTTGCGATGTGGAGCCTTGAACCCACGTTACGTGTGTATGCAGCAGCAACAGTAATAATAACAGTAACATCCCCGGAAAGATGACAGAATTTCCCTTTTTTTTCCTCTCTTGGAAGAGACTGTACTTCGTTTCGCAGGTTAGGGTCCATTCAGGGACTGTATCCTCGCAAATTCGTTCCACCGGAACGTTTAAAATTTATGGAGAAGACTGTACTTTCGGTATTGGTTTTTTCTCATAGGCTAGAATCTATGCAGGGACTGTTCCTTGATTATTATTATTATTATTATTATTATTATTATTATTATTATTATTATTATTATTATTATTATTATTATTATTATTATTATTATTATTATTATTATTATTATTATTATTATTATTATTATTATTATTATTATCATCATCATCACTTTGCCGTCCG